>VZUI01022753.1:0-122983 GCA_013401135.1 Cettia cetti
AGGAAAACCAATTTTTTTTTTTTTTTTTTTTTTTTTTTTTTAGAGTGATATAAAGCAAAGTGAAAATACCAGAGGCTTACCTACAAAACACTAAAAATAGCAAACTGTAACCACTGTGAAGCTGATTCACAAGCAAATCAGATTTCCTGCACTCAGGGCATTGCCATCCCTCAGAGAGACAGGGGCTGATACAGCTCCAGCAATATGATTTTAATTTGTAGACACATGTCTGTCAGAACCCTAAATCTCATATTGTATTACCTTTGTGACAGATATTATGTGGGTCTGGAAATAATCAAAGGGTAGTCAGTTGTCTTGAATTTGATAAAATGTGAGAATTTTTCTTACTCAAGTGTCAAAAAATATTAACATAACTTGTACTTTATAAAGGGGAAAGACTCCAAAACCAGGCAGTGTTCCATGTACCTGCAGTGATAAGTAGAAGAATGGTTAGCTATAATATAGACCTATAAAAAAATAAAACTCCCTTGCAAGTTTCTTTTCCATCTGGGAGAATACTGCAATTCTCCATGAAAAATGCCAGCAGCGAACTGTCATGCTGAATTTTCCTCTACAGTATGTATTTGATTCTGAATCAATCCCACAGAGAACAGCAGACAACATCAAAACAGAAGTCTTTAATTGCCCCATAAAACGAAGATTACTTTAGACCCAAAAAAATGAACTTTTATGAGTATATCCCTGGAAAATGAAACCACTAGACATTACATGGCAGTTATCTGGGATTCATCTCATATACTACTATTTTTTTAAAAACTTTACTGGAAATCATATTGAAAGGCCTACAAGAAGGCACATTTTTGGATTATCATGGCTTTTGTGTCTGGGAAACAGAATTTAGAACATATCTTTAATGAAATGGTCCATTTGGCCTGAACAACCCAAGGAAAGAAAAGAATTGCTTTCCCTTTAAAAAATGTGATTTTAAATGTTTTCCAGTTGCAAAAGTCAACATAGACTAAGCTAACATTTCAAGCAGATTCAATTTGCCTAGAAAAAAAGCACTTCTATCCTGGAATAAAAATGCTTGCAGCTATTCTGTTTAAATTTGGAAGGCACCTCATTACAGCATGACATGTGCACGTGTGGTAGGTGTCAGTGTCTATAGTCACCAGATCTCCCATCATGGTCCTCTTGACTGGGAAGTAAAGCAAATCTCCCAATTGTGCCTATTCTGTAAATTGCATGGCATGCATTAGGAAGTGGCATTTAAATAATTTGAAATGATTGCTGACATTTCCTTCAGAAAAAAAGGGAAAGAATCTGTTCTAACTACAGACTCTGGAGCAGCACATTTATCAGTAATATAAGGAAGCATGGTCACTGACTGACACAGCTTGCTCAGCTACAAGGTTTCTTGTGGCAGATGGATTTTGTACATTCGAATTAGGATAACCTGCTGAATAAGCCAAGGGGTGAGAGCTCTGGAAGACAGGCCACATTCACTAAAAGGTATTTTTTAATGGTATTATATCAGTGTATCCTACCAGCAAGTTATCCTAAAACAGATTCAGAAGAAATTCAAAGTGACAACTCAGGAATACCAACAACTCTCCAGCTCAGTGGAAACACAGCCATGGGACTTGATGATCCTAATGCAACATGGGCATTTTGTGTTACTGAACAACTGGAGCTGTTAGGAAACCTTACTTGCTTGTGGCCCCCACTTTTTTATGCCCACCTCTTAGGGATTTGTGGGCTGTAATGCCACCTTGGCTCTCTCTACTGAAGGAGCCTTCTCTTTCTCTCTTCCAGAGCACAGGCATTAGGGTAATTTTGATTTTATTTTTGATTGTCTGGGAGAGGGAAGAGGAGCAACTGCACTTTGGAGGCACTCGTGATTTCATGTGTCTGACTATTTTTTTCCTTTTCTACTGGCTTTGACCACTTGAATAAACTTCAGTATTGCTCTGAGTATCTTTCTCCCTCTTGCACATAATCCTTTACAGATTACATGTCTTGTTCCACAGCATGGGGAATATATGAAGCAATACATCTATTTGTATACCTCTGCCAGACATTCTTCCTATGCTCTTCCTGTGCTGTGTTTGTAATTTTATCTTTCAAAAATTTAATCAAGGGACTTTTAATAAAAATTAATTAATTTAGTCCTCTGACAACACAGAGCAGCACCACATAGATCACATATTACCAGTTCATGATGGTGCAGTGAGAAAGAACAGCAAAATACTGGTAAGTCTCTTCTGCATCCCTCAAAATACTGAGGAAGGATGCTCTAAAGTGGCTTGTTAGAAAGGATGTCATGTGATACAAAATGCAAAACAGCTGCTGCTTTCTAAATGAGGCATGAGGGAAGATAAAAATAAAGCAAGCAGAAAGATAAAATGGATGAATTCTGGATGTCTTCTCCTTATTCCTAATGAAAATAACTCCCAGCATTTGTTTTGAGAAACAATGGTGTAAAATATACAGAGGAGGGTTAAGAAAGACTATGGATGAAAACACCCAAAGGAGGATCCAAACAATGAATAAACAAGCAAGTAAATAAATAAATAAATAAATAATTAAATCTGCAACATTTCATCACAGAAATAATTCTCCAACTGCCCAAAGTGTTTCGTTTTCCAGCAAAGAAGCAAAAATTCTAAAACACGTTACACTGTGTATTGATACAACTTTTGTATTGGATTCTATTCCAGCACACATCCAATATACTAAGGTGGGGAAAAGAGATGAAAGGAGGAGAAAGGATGAGAGATACCCTTATAATCAGGAAGGAAGCCACTGTGAAGGATGAATAACTTATTTGCCAATCAAAATGAATGTGAGGATCCACAGAGGAATTTTATCCCCAGCTGCTTCTTACAGTATACAGATTCTTGACAATGAAACCTACTTGTGAATGTTTCTGAAATTTGATTTAAATTACTTAATTTCTCCTGAATACGCAAATCCAGAAGTGGAAGCATCCTTAATTGTATACTACATCTAAAGGTGTGTCCTGTGCACGTAGGTGAGTATGCCCATATCTGTGGGTAGGTATTCCCACTGTTCTGAATGCCTGTGAATGAAAAGGTTTCTTGACCAAAGGAAGCTCATTAAAAATAATGGTATTGCTATTTTTATTCAAAATTTTCTGTGAAGTTTTCCTGTCTTGTTCACATAAGCTTTCAGTTTATGATTTTAATTTATATGAGACTTCTACTTTATTTCTTTCTCTTTGAAACCAGCTACCAGAAAGCAAAATGATGAGTGACAGGCTGAAGTGAAAGGGTTGACTAGGTTGGAATGCTCCCACCATTCCTGGCTTGCTGCACCTGCTGTTCACAGCACATTAGTCAGTGTGTGCTGCAGAGCCCATGCATGCCCCACCTCTAGGTACCAGCACTATTAATTGAATTTGGGGATGCAGCCAAACAGCTTAAAAGTTTCCCTTTCATATACAATGCAGTACTTTGTCTTGTTAGGACAGGAACCTTGGGTGAGCTTGCTCAGGCACTCTGCAGAGAATTAGCACTGGGAACAGTGCGTGGGCTGAGTTTGCCCCAGCCTGCCTTCCTGAGACTTACATCAGGAATATTTCAGCAGCCACATTTCCCTTTATGGCCAGGCCTTCTAGAGCATCCAACTGCAGTAATGCGTCCAACACAGCCTTGCAGGGAAGTTGATCCACCCCTCTAGCACCTGTCCTCTCAAGTGATGAAGACAACTTTACTTTAGAGTCCAATAAAAAACAATAAATTTTGTCACTTCTATGCCACTCTTCATACAGTCTGTACAAAAAAGAGGAAACTAATATGGAATGTCAATGTGCCAAACCAATTAGAGTTGATCATGCAATTCAGAGAAGCACCTTTCAGCATTATCTGCCACCCGAATTGTCAGCCACCCATGCTTCTGCCTAGCTCGAGGACTGTGCCCAGCACAGCACCCAGCCACAGCTAACCCAAGGGATGTAGAAAAGGAAGAAACACATTGCTTTGAGCTACTGCTCTTAAAATGCTTCAGAGCAAAAGGAACTACAAATTTGGGATTGAGGAGTGAAGGGGGACTGAAAAATCTCAGAACTGGGTTATTTCAAGAAAATGATAATCAAATAATGAATTTAAACACAGTCCGGTACTGTTACGTTGAAACCAATTAACCCTCTTTCAAGTATCATAGGATCTAAGGACTCATTAAATCAATTAATAATATGATACTTCATGCTAGTTCATCAGGTGCCATTAGTAGCACACTGTGTTCTACCACACCTCCTTTCCCAGACAAGTATTGAGCATCAACATTTTTGTCATTTGGGTTAAAACCAGGATTATATAAAGTTGGAATCTAATGTTACTAACACTGACTAAAAGTTATGGACAGTACATAAGTACAAAAAAACCCCCAAAAAACCCACTATAAGCAAAGCAATTGTTACTAAAAAAATTACTAAAACAATTAAAGGACTTATTTTACATCTGCTTGTCCCCTGATCCACTTTAGGTGCAAATGGATAATTTAATCTGTGCTCTAGTCCCCCAGTTGCAGCTTGTTGGTTTACTGTGGGTAACGAGCAATAAATTTAAATGATCAAACTCACTGAGACACAACTGAGGTAATTTTGATCATGATGCAGGAAACCAGATAACACAAATTTTATAGCTTTCAATAATCCTGTGTACTTCACTGACCAGTCATATGAAACTAATAACTGGTGATGAAACTTTTTATTAAAGAAAATCCTTGCCAAAATGAAGGAAGATATACTAATTCAGGAAACAATCACAGGGGGAAAACACTCCACTAAAAGCATTTTACACCTGAGACTGAAAATAAATGGACTTCATAGCATGATGTGAAAGCAGAAATACCCATTCAGCAGACAGAAAACGTGAGTTGTCTTCTCAGCAGCACAGGTCATATTCCTCAAAACCAGAGGGAAGGCTTGTCCCTGGCTGTATGTTGGTCCAGGACTCCTCCCTGCTTGTTCATTATACCCATTCTGACAACACCCAGCTCAGCATAACATAGAGGTGGCAAAGCACACCCACAGTGTTTTTTGCTTTGGAAGCAAAAAGGAGTTATGTATGTGTGTATATCTATATATCTATATCTGTATATATATGTAAATGAACATGCAATTGAGCCAAAGGTGTTCATTAGGCACGGCGCCCTGCTCATGGCCATCCTACCAACTTTGGAACCACAGGCAGTCCTTCCCATGCCTGCTGTGCCATCCATTGTACCCTCACAGATCTCCATGCTGCACTGCACACCATGCCATGGGCTCCTCCCACTCCACAACCTAGTAAGGTACTACCCTCAATGTTTCTCAAAAGCATAAAAAAGTTAATCGAAGGAAAGAGTTAAAAAAGCCTAAACACAGAGCTTTGGTTAAGTTTGTGCTTTAGTGATAAGATTTTGGCCTTCTCCTTTCAAACCACTGATGTCTCTCACACTGAGTTACCACTATGCTAATTTGACATATTTTTTCTTCAATTCTGCATGCCAAAATCAGTATCATAGCAGTGGCTACAATTCTCTTTCTCACATCATATACTTGCAGTCCCATTCCATGAGCTGAGAAACAAAATAAGAAACCACAGAAAAAACTGTTTCATTGCCAAATTGGAAGGACACTAGTAAAAAAAAATTAATCTTTAAACTATCACCTTAAAAACAGACTTTCAAAAGTCTTAGAAGCTTTGGGTCAGTGACTAGACTACAGATGCTAATCCAAAATTTGAGTCAGCTTCTGAAGCAACCAAAATATGTCCATGCCTATCAGACTTCCAGGACCACACTCCTTCTTCCCCTGTTCTCCCCATGAAGGCACATATGCCTGCCCACTTCTGTGCCTAATACCTTGGCCCCATTCCCAGAGCAGTGTGTGATATCCTCCTTCCACTCTTTAGAGATGTGACACAGAATCCAGCTGCAACTACGCTGAGATTTGGATACAAATACTATGTGCAGCATATCAGTTGCTGGAGATTTCATTCTGACATACAAAGCAGTGAGTTATGATAGTTGAATAAATAAAAGATTACACAATAGTAAAACCCACTGACTTCCTTACAGAATTTTGCAAACTTCAAATGAATGCTGCAAAGTACTTTGTAAAGGAGAATCATTGTAGGAGTCATAAAGAAAGAAAATGGACAGGGATTGTGATGATAGGACCACTTCCTTTGTCACACTGGCCATAGTTTTAAGACCTAAGAAACAGAAAGATCTATTTCAGGAATAAAACCCCAACATTCAACAAGAAGATTTTCCAAGCTTTGTGACATTCAGATACCTAGCCACCCTTAAAAACAGTATGAATTTTATAGTCATTAATTCCTACCTAGCTTTGTAACACATGACTCTATGCTGCTCATTACAAGATTCAGTTCACCTGTATGCTACCAAATCAAATTTCAGTAGTACCTACTTTAATTTCATTAGACTTTGAGGGGCTGTAAAAAGTATTTTAGCTGTGAAGAAGCCAGAGGAAATCTTGCTAACTCTTAATGTTAGCAATATCCCCAAACAAGATGCCAAATGATTTCCTTCTTGTGCTATGCAGCTCCTTTGACTGGCAGCCATCTCCTTCTCTGCCATTTCAGCCCATCCCAGGAGAAAAATTAATACTTTTCCTGAATCAGTTGTCCCATGACACTCACAGGAGGTTCAGCAGCAGCAATATGTGCACAGCTGTGAAACATCTGGCAGACAGGTGTATGAAATGGCATTTGCTTGCTGTCTGGCTAGTCACCACACATTTTTTGGAAAGATAACAAACAGTTATTGTGCGGAAAGACAGATAGTACTGTTGTGCTCATTGTTGTAAATTACATTTATCTTCAATGGTGCAATCTCCAGGGCAAGGCAGAAGCATAGATGTTAAGAAAGAGAAATTTTATGGAAGTCAAGCATTGTCCTTCAAGTTGGTACCGATCATCCAGCTTGGATTCAGGTTGATTTCCAAGGAGCAAGTGAGTGGGGCTGGAAGGCACACTTTAAATAAATCCTCTGACACTGTCTGAAATGGAATAGGAGCAAATGCCTTCCTTCACCAACTTGAACTTGCAAGTTAATGCCAGCAACATTACAAACATTAATCTTAAATATAGCACCAACGACAGACTAAACACAAACCTCTACAAAAGAAGTAAGGCTGTATAAAAGCAAATTTGATATACAAAAAGCAGCTTACACAGAGCAAAGAAGAAAATGCATTGCTTTCAGCATAAGACATTAAATATTTGGAAAAAATACATTAAAAACGCAATCAATGTCACATTTGCCAAAGGTGTTGATTGGACAGAATTTTACTATTTTAAGTAGAACTCTAGCTCCTGAGTTCTACTTAAAATAGTATGACAGACCTACACGGCAAAACTGAAGAGGTAACTCATGCACAATGCCCACCATGAGCATGCAGGCACACGTGTGAGCTTTAACACAACAGCTGCAACACTAGCAATGAAGATTTTAGCATGGCCTGATTAAGCCACATTCAGAATTCCTCAACAGCTTGCACTACAACTGGAAGCTGCATCTTTATCACTGGCAGCACTTGGGTATGCCTTTGCTTGCTCACAGTACAAACATCTTTGATTACTCCTCACGTATTGGCAGGGGACAAATGGGCAAATGGAAGCAGTGCTTGCTACACGCTGCTTCATTCCCCAGTAACTCACAAAGAAACCTGATGAGACTCTGCTGGCACTAGGTCTCTTCCTACCCGAACCAAGTTTTCAAACAGCAGTCCAAGGAACAGATGCTCTGATTTACAGTCTACTAAACATAAATGACCTGATCTACATGATATGCCAACATCATGATTCAGCTGGCACACTCAATGTCCTTTTACCATTGCAGAAATCTCAATTTTCCTCTGCTCTTAGCCTCTTTCTGTTAAGAAAGAGCATATTCTATAGCAATACAACACCAAACTCTCAGTGTGGGCAATGCACACAGGAAAAACAACTGCATAATCCAATCAAATTATCCAAGCAATGCTGAAAACAGAAAACACTGACTGGTCTGTTCCACACACTGTCACACACAACAAAATATTTGCTTTAGTAAGTAACTTAAAAGTAACAAAAATATTTGCTTTTTCTTTCCATGTTAATCTTCTTTAGAAGGTTTTCTCCCCAAAAGAAAAGGCTCATGATGCCTCAAAAATCTATGGTTACTGAAATGAAATGGAACAAGAATGATCTGATGGATAATCACGAAGACAGGAAACATGAGACAGGCATTTTAGAAGGAAGGGCAAGTCTTCACTATAAATCAAAGCTTTCCAAATGTTTCCAGCACCAAAATGGATTGGCAGCATGAGGTGATAGGTACTTTGGCAGAGATAAAACTGACAATGTGAAATGAAATATGTGTAGGTTATTAAAACAGTGAGCTTTGCTGGCAGCTGGGGTTTGTTGAAATTCTAATCAAGTTTCCAAGAAGAATTCATATTTGGAATTAGAAAGGAATGCCTCGTCTATTGGCAGAGGCTTTAAGGCCCATTTAATTAGTCCTGAAAACGAATGGGTGCAATATTTTTCTTTAACTGATCTTATGCAAATGCATGCATGTTTCAGTTTACCTGTGCTTCTCCAGACTTCATACTTCTCTATCCTTGCTGTTAAGGCAGCTGGAGTCAGAGAACAAGTATCTCTCATTTTGATACTCAAACAGCAATTCAAGTGTATCCATAATTCTTTATTTACACTGGTCTACTCTCCACTGAGTTATCAGTACAGGACCAAACCCTCTGAGCATGTTATTGGCAACTTCTTGATTCAAAAAGTAAATGCTAAAGATCTACTAGAAGTGAATCTACTTTTCCTCCTGCAAATACTCTGTTGCTAAGGTGCACTTCCAAAATAGATGAAAAATAACAGAAACCTTTATTTTTACTTAAGAGATATGAATAATATTCTGAGATATTACCTACAGTGCTGAATCAGCAGCTACCTTTACCTTTTGATCATCCATAAAGGACAGCCTTCAAAAGATGAAACGAAGACCTGAAAAGGACCTAGTTTTTGCTAAATACGTGGCAAGGAGTCAGAGGCAATTCTCCATGAGCATCATTATGCCCCAATGCATCATCTACACTGTAGAAACATTTAATAAACTATTTAAAACAGGCTTTGCAGCTGCTTGGCCTGGAGGGTGTATCATGGGATCAGTACACCAAACAAAAGCAAAACAAATACCTCAGATGCTACTAAAAATTTCTGCTGGCAGATAAAAAGATTTTGTTTTCAGTTTTGTTAAGAGATTTACAGATCCCTCCAAAGGATTGCAGATAAGCAGTTAAACTTTAAATGACAACATTTAAGGTGGATTTTTTTAGCATTTATGGGCTTCTTTTTCTAGTTACCATAACTTTTTATTATTTTATTAGAAGTAAGTGAAAACCCAAACCAACAATTCACACCATTCCAATGTTCAAGACCAGGTGAACATCAGGGAGTGGGAAGGGTTAGCCTGTGTATATTAACATAACCAGGCTGGAAAACAGTACTGAAGAACAGATACTCAGTGCAAAAATTAACACAACTGCATTCCTCACTTTGGTCTCTTTCCTACCCTGTAGTTAAGTCTCCATTCTGGCCAGGGGCTCCATCTCCTCTCTGGAAGGAGAGTACTGCAGGTGGCAGGGGATGAGGCTGCCCCTAGGCAAAGGTACATGTACTCATGTGCAGACTGCAGCCCCACCCTTGATCATCCACAGGCAAGGGGATGGTCCTGTGGGACTGCAGGAGCTTTGTCTTAGCTCTGTGTAAGCTAACTTGGGACTGGCCATCCTTCTCTGATATGATAAGCTTGATTTTGTATACACACTCAGGTCAGCAGCTTCCTAATATTGGCACATTTGTGGCATCTGTCAGTTAACATGTGGGTCATTAAAGGTGCCCTGCATACTAAGTGGTTAACCTGTGCCTATGGAAATGTTTTGGAATAAATACAACAAGCTTCAACATCTCAAAGGAATTTAAGACTTGGGTTGCACTGTCATTCAAACAAGGCCTCAAGTGGCACGTACTGGTACTGCTAGCAGTACTAGCTTGATTTCCACAAAAGTCAGGTAATTTCCCAGTTGCATCACTTTTGATGGACAATTTCCTTCTCATCCAAGTACAAGGATTGTACCTAACTTGTCGCTCCTCTGAGACACATCAGAAAATTAGTGACAAAAAGCATTATGAAAGACACAGTGTGTTACTGCAAATATATCACATGATGGCCTATCAAATGGGAAGAATGGCACTGCAGATTGATTCTGAATAGCACATTTGGGAGTCGCTGAGGATGTCTATTGTGCACTAAGCATCTACTGCCAGACATCTCGCTTGCCCGCCACTGACAACAGATTCTGTATCCATTAATGAACAACTTCCAAAACACACTTTCTGCAGCCTTTATCTAAGGGTATGTGAAGTAACTTGTGATATAAGTTAAACCACCAAGTCTTCAAAATATGCAGCCCCTCCAAACCAGTCTCCTCAATGTAAGGTCATTTCTGACATACCTTATTTATCTTTCATGAACGTCTCAAGGCATAGGTAGGCACACTAAGGAATCAACTATTACAATTAGATAATTGAGTCTACCAATTGCAGTTAATATCCTCCTGGCTATCGGCTGAAGGCATTATTCAGAGATGCTTAATCCAAAGGGAATGCATGAGAAAGACTGAAAAGCAGCTAAGTGTGCATGTGGCATTCAAATGAATACAAAAACTTCTTTCAGAAGAGAAGTAAGATATTGCTTGGACAATTATTATGTATTTTGATTACCGAAGATGTAAAACAGAATTAAATGGAAAAATCAAAACTTTTGAAGTGTATCAGCTGGAAGGAAAAATAAACATTGAGAACATGGCTTTGGAGACAAGACAGAAAATAACATGCCACCTATGAAATGATACGCAAAATGGGCAAGTAACAAAGGGGCTCTTCACAGCAAGGGAAACAACCAGATGCTGTGAATCACAGCAACTCTCAGATGCCAACAGGGAAGAGAGCCAAAAGACTATTTGTTACCTGCTGCCAAAGGGTATAAAATAAACCAGCACATCTAACAATGCCTACTCCGATTACACCTGTCTTGCTTCCTGCATGCTGGAGGTGACCTGCACAAGTGTGTCTTGATGCTTGGGTGTACATGGCAATGACAGCCAGAGTGACTGAAAATTAGTTTATTTTATCACCCTAGTTTTGCCTCAAGATATGCTGCACTGTTGCAACATTATTTTTTATATCTAGGAAAGCTGTTTATTCCTTGAAGTATGCGGGAAAACAGCACAGGGAGAGAAACAAGTGTTGTGAGGCAAATGAGAGGGAGTTGAAAAAAATGGGGGAAATGTGTCCTGTGCAAACAGGGATGGTACCAAAGCCACTTGGGAAAACACAGCAAGAAGCAGAGAAAAACACTAGCTGAACTAACAGAAAATCTCATCATCAAAATGCAAAGAACTGAGGCACACTACTTCAGAAGATAATTGCTAAAAGATAGAAACAATGAAGCAGCAGTAATGATATTATAGAGTCCTTATACCTCTCTGAGGCCTGAAAACAAATACCATCTCTAACATAGTACAAGCAACATCCATCTCAGCAGCCTGAAACTCAGAACAATTCTGCCCTGGTGCCTGTGAACTAGGAGAAATTCCAATTTTGAAGACCTCAAAGTCTAAACAGCCAAAGCAAGCAAGGAAAGGAATATAAAGATGTTGAGTGTTTCTGAAAACTGCATTTTTAAAGCAGCAGTAAAGAGCTACTTATTAAGAATTTATTATATGCATCTTAAAACCCATTTTCAATGGAATTAGGAATCAATATGCCCTTGCATTCAAAGCCAGATAATTTTAAATTTAGTTAATCTTTTCTTCCATGGAAAATATAAAGAGCTGTTAGAATTATGTAGGGCTGAAAATAACATTATTTAGGTTGTGAAAAGGCACAAACACTTGCCTTTCCCCCCTCTTTTTTGGAAATTGTTTTCTTTCATTATTTCTAGAGATTAAAAAAAAATTCTGCAGCTGATTTCCTCTGAAAGTCTACTCCTTCAATAGTTTCTGTCACAGTTGGACTGAAGTGCAGCACAGGACACAAAAACCAGAAAAAGAATGGGTCCAAGATGCATTTACCTTAAACAGGCATGTCCTTTCCTATTTTATCTTTGAACACAAAAAAGTCAATCAGTTCTTAATTTAGGTTTATTTCCATAAAACTACAAAAATCTTTAAGTTTTGCTCATTTTCTGTTGGTTTAAATCAGCTCCTGGAACTTCTTTCATCATTTGTAAGAAACTGCTGTCCTATAGCAGCTGCTTTTAGTACTTCCTCAGTAGAGTAGATTTCTCTTTTGAAGTTCTCATTGCAGTAAGTTATATCAGACATACTAAACATGGAACAAAACTCATACAAACTATTTGGCAATGCTTCTCCATGACCTGCACCAGTGATGAACATATGAACTCATCTATTTAGAAAAGCAGACATAATCATGGCATCAAAAAGAGAACAGATTTGGATTGTCTTCCTCTGAATACCTCGATGTTTCTCGTCAATTTACAATTGAGTGTAGCTATTTGAATTTAATGTGGTCCTGTAGGTAATTTTACCTCATGCAAAATGACACACTAATGCAACACAACCAGCAGCACTGGCCCAAACAAGAGAGATCTTACCACTTCAGTTAAAATGGATTTAAGTGAAGGTTTGAATTCATTTTACAATTAAAGCAAATGTATTTTATACACTTGGCAACCTTTCCTCCAAACTTTCCTTTAATTTGTGAACTTTTTTGACCAATTTACCCACAAGAAATTCTTTAAGGCTTCACACAAATTGCCTTTTTACTTTCTTTTTGTTGGTTTTCACTAAACTTTACTGGCGGGATAAATACAATTTACCAAAACAAATTTAAAAAGTGGAAGCTCATTCTGTGGCAAAGGCTAAACTATGTCTTCCAAGAATCACATTTGGCAGGAGTTTTAATACAGCAGACTGCCTTGGTTTCCAGAGGTTACGTCTCAATTAAAAGAGAGCCAGCAACACCAGCCCATAAACAGTAACACAACATGTAAAGGAGAGCTGGAGCAGAGAGCTGAAGATCACGAAAAGTTCAGGACTTTCTGAGATTGAACTTAGGATATAAAAGCTGCTCACTGCTCAAGCAAGTACCATTAAGAACACACCTTTAATTCAGTACATTCCCTGGCTCACTCATGCCTGGAAGAAGCCAGATGTCTTCTAATTGACCTCCCTCCCCACCCTCTATCCTTTTGATAAACCTGGAAGTATAAGACACAGTGACACTAATACAAAGGGATGTAACACTTCATACTCAAGGAATAAAATATGGATTTGAGTGACACAGAGATGGGGCCAGCAAGTCTCCCCTTTACAACTACATAGGCAGAAGAAAGGAGGTAACAACACACATTTTGAGGGTATTCACGCTCCTGCTCTTCTGCACAGGTGTTGCTGGCACATGGAAACACCTCCATTCTCCTCCTGATGAACTCAGGACCATTGGCACACACATTTTGAAATTCTGACCACACAGAAAAGTCCCATATTTGGCATTTCGATACATTGCTTTTCAGTTCAGGACTGATCCTGAGAACAGCATGTACGTGGTTATTGGTTGTTTTGTTGTTTCTGTGGGATTTTTTTTTTTTTTTAAATATACAACTTCCTCTTGGCTGGACCCCTAAAGTTGTAAATTACACACTCTATGTTTAATGTATACCATAATCTCGTTTGCCATTTGTTTCCATAAATGTTAAGTTTCATGGTGCCAACAACATAGCTAAAGTCTCTCAATTTAAATAAAGCCCTTTAATTGCAATTTATTCTCATGTATATCCTGAGCTGAAACCAAAAACTATTTCTATTTGAAGGACCAGAAAGAATATTCTTAATTTCTGCAATGTAATGATTCAATTTCTTTTCCTCCATTAGCTTTTCTGCTTCCCAAACTGGACATGTTGCATCCTTTGTGTCAAACATGTCAAAATAAAAACTGCCTCCAGATGCCAGAACAGCTCCCAAAAGGAAAAAAAGAGATGAAGATATGATGGTCACCTATGAAAATCATACCAATTTGCTGCAATGATATGTGCTAAAACTGAACACAATGAAGGGTTTAATGGGTAAAAAAATGCATACATTTTCAATGTAGTCCACAATCCAAGAAAAAAGGGGATAAACAACAGAAATATGATTCCTAATACTCTCAACTGTCAACAGAAATGTCTCCAGTTATGGAGAGATTTTCCACAAATACCTGATGATCAAACTAAAAGCACCCTTCTATCAACAAATTAATTCCCACAGTTTACATTTTTTTGTACTTATACAGAAATTCTTCTTACATCACATGATGACTGCTTTATTCATTGCACTCCACCTCCAGTAATAACATTATGAATTAAGACAAACATGTATAAACCAATGGGTGGAAAACTGGCTTTTCAACTTAAATACACAGAAATCCTTAAAACACTTTCAACAAGGGAGAGATACCACTCAAAAAATGCTGGTCAATGGCAAAGATCAATAGGAACTGATCTGTATAGCAAATACATTTCCTCTGAATACTGATACAATACACACAAGAGCAGGAACACTCCCTCTTGAGGCTGGGTTTGAATGGGCATTTACAGAAGGTTCAGCAAGGCCAAGTGCTGTATCCTACACTTGGATCATAACAGCCTCAGGCAGGGCTACTACTACATTTTTGGGAGTGCATTTGTCATATTATGTCATGAATAGCATTGCCTAAAAGAAAAAGAAATGTAACATAAATTAACACCACTGAGATTCCACAGTCTCAGGTGTCCCCAAGTACACTTCTCCAGCAGTATTTCTGCCCCTCACAGCAGGCTGAAAATAAGCCAAGCAGGAACTCTTAAGTGGTGTTGAATTTCATGCTGTTTTGTGGAAAAATATAAGTGAAAAGTAAAATCAAGCCAGGAGATTTATTTTCAGTTATCTAAGTTAACCTTAAAAAAGACTAGAAACAGTACAACAGGTTTCTACAGGTGACAAATTGTCATAGTTCTTTCAGCCTCAGTCTACTGGTTGTTTTTATTGAGTGAGCAAGTAACAAAAACAGATCATCTCAGTGTAAGAGCTTACTGATGATTTACTCAAAGGCAAACACGTTTTCTACATTTCTCTGCTGCTTTCACTTATGGTATGCTCATTTGATTGCAACACTGAAACCAGAAGGCTATCTCAAGACACATTTGATATTCACTATTTGTAGGGTGTTAGCCTGGTAGGTGCCTTACAAGATACATAAGATTTGCCACTTCAGTGAGAGTTATTATGCAATCTTTTCCCATCCAACACTGCAGCTTTCTCATTGACACATATCCAATGCTTCTTTATAGACTGCTTTTGATTATAAAACCAGTATCAGAGCAAGATTTTCTGAAGATTGCAGGGGATATAAGTGATATTTCTGTGACTATCACAAGCCTCCATATGTTTAATCATTGATGTGTTGGTTGCTAAGTGATGATTGAAACTTGGTGTCTCTATGCCATTTTGCATATTTGTAAAAATAAGAAACAGTTGATTTGGACTCAACCACCTTTTTAAAATTGATGTAGACATGAAGTCTCCAACTAAAAAAAGTGAAGTAAAAACCTGTAAAAAAGTGACATGAAAAAATAGCCCCTGAGCAGCTGTGCAGAAAAGGAACCATGACCTGATTACCTAATTCTCACTACTTATCCTGAAAGCATGTACTCTGAGGTTAACTTTAGACTCAAAGTCTTCAGAGCATTGCTGAGCTTGAAGTAGGACAGCTCGTGCAGAACTTCCACATTTCTAAAATACTTTCTTTACAAATGCAACATTCCTATATAAGACTGAATAGCTCGTTCTGAATTTCTTCATGTCACTACCTTTTCTTATTAAGTCTAAGGTCCAGCTCCTTATGTTGTCTAAAGAAACACGGTTATTAAACAAAGATGCTGCCGTCAGGCACTCCAGCCTAAAATATCATGCAATTACAAAATTTTATCTTCTGAAAATATGGAGTGCCTAGACAGAAACTGTTTAGCCTACTAGCTCCAAACTTTGACATGTTATTAAAAAACATTATTAAAAATGTGAACCCAGTTAAAAAGGATGTTCCATTCATATCAGGCATTTTTAGATGACTTCAAGAAAAGCTGCATGTCCAGCTGCCAGGCACTAACCTGTTAAGTGTTAAGCACTGGTATAACTAGAATGGGATTATCATCCACTGGATGGATATGGAGGTAAGAGACAAAATTATCTCAAAGAAGCCAAACTTTGCTGTGAAAGTGAACACACGCCCATCTGGTGCCACATCTCGGATCTTTTGCAGCTCTTCCAGATGGCACCACTAACCAGCATCTTTCACTGGGAATACTCTCCTGACACAGCTTCATGCCACTGCCTTGGGTCCTGTCACTGGCCACCAGACAGAGGAAGATGTAGACTGCAATGAGATCTTTCCCTCAGACTCCTCTTCTGTTCATTTCAGAAACCAAGTGATTTCAGCTGCTCCTCACAGAGCTTCTGCTCCACACCCATCACTATCTTCATAGCTCCCCTCTGGATGCACTCTAATAGCTTCATATCGTTTTTTTTATGTGGCACCCAAAACTGCACACAGGACTTGATGTGAGGCTGAGTTGGTCAAAAGGTAACGCTCTATTCGTGGCATTTCATAATTTCATAAGTAAAGAAAAAATGCTCTTTTCAAAGCAAACCCATTACCACTTATCAAAAGCAAAATTCAATATGCCAGCATTTTTACCTTTTGTATTTTTTTGAAATAAGGCCACATTAAGGAATATATCAGGAAATACTTTAGGATTTTTATGTGGGTGGGTGGATGGAGTAGGGGAGGAGTAGCAGCATAAGTTTATCTTTTAGCATAGTGCACAGAATGTAAGTCAGCCTACTACAATTGAAATACCCCATGCTGATTCTTCACATTCTTAGACATAAACATCTCATGATTTTGTAGGTCAGGAAATCATGAATTTTATTCATGGTCCTGTCCCAGAATTGTCAGGGGGACCTTAATTTTTGTACCTCTGTATTCTTTATTTAAAAAAAAAAAAAGTCAAAATTTTGCTTGTCTAGTAAACTACTAATACAAAGAGATACCATGTAAATGTTGAGTATTATAGCTTCTATAGTCCATGTCACAACATAATAAATTAGAGAAGCTTGGTTTCTAATTTCTCAGTAAATACCATTTTGTGCATAACAAATGCAGGATGCATTTATTTCAATATAAAACAATCTGGAAAATGCACTTCCTTCCCTATAAAAGCTATTTGTTAACTAATACTTTTTACTGTGTAAAAGTATAACCTATTTTTAACCTCACATTGTCATACAAAGTTTATGGAGAAAATACTTAAAAAAAAGGAAATCAGAGTCCATTTCCTGTTTTAACAAGGATAATCCCTTGACCAGAAGGCACAAATATTCATTCCTCTTTAATGTTAATTAGCACACTATTTATTTTATATTTCACAATTTAACGAAAGAAAGCAAGTTGCTGGGAACATTATTAAGTTCAAAACATCTTTCACCTTATTTATCCAGAACTCAATAAAACTGTTCAGTCACAGACTTGCAGCCTCCAGCTAGGTTCCTGCTATTAGCTTTAAATCATTTTTAGAGTTTCAGTAACTGTAAGTTGCCAAGCTCAAATATACAGCTATCTACATCTGCTAGATAGTTTGTCTTACTGGACAGTCTGGAAAAAATTGCACTCACTTGATCCAAACTGTAAAGTTTTTTCCCGCTATCAAGGAATCAATACTTCTAAAATTTGCAAATCAGCATTTGAAAAATGCATCTGTCAGAATGTTGAAAGGACAATGGTTTTTTCCCTTTAGGAAAAAAAGATAGCATAAGATAGCCTCTCAAAAAAATTCCACATAGACAGGAGTTTCAAAAAGTGACTACTCTTTCCTTAATGAATGGCTGAATCTCTAAATTTCCCATTTGAGCCATAGAGAACCTTTTCAGAAACTGCAGGTTCTTCAACTGAGGAAGATTATCAGGCTGAACAAACAAAAAAATAGGGAACATGAAACATAAATTCAATTTTTCCCTACACAGAGGAATAGCAAAAAGCTGGAAGTGACAGGAGTATGGCTGCTACTACCACACTGAACCGTGACAGGCAGCAGTAAAACCCATCTTGCCCAAAAGCAATCACATTCAGTGACCCCTGTGTCTGGCAGCATCAGCCTCTTCACACAGCAAGTCACCCAAAATATCACGAGTGGGGGAAGACATACCTGGCTGCCCTCTCTGATGCTCAAGTCTGTACATCTTCCATACGGATTGCATAATCAAACCCTTAACACTGCTGTTTCAAGGCGGTGTTAACCACCATAAACTGATTTTTGAGCTCTTCACAGTTGATCAGAGTCCACACATACCAGGCTGACTGAATGAGCTCTTCACCAAACCCATTTACCTGCTCTGGACACACATCAGTTGTCCTAACCAGCAAGGTCAGAGCTGTAGGCTGGGACCAGGGTAGGCAGGCAGCAGTGCTGCACCACAGAGAAGCTGCCATGATTCACCCACCTGCTTCTCTCTTTGCCCTGCAGAACACCCAGCAAGAGGCATTCACTAACTGCTCAAACTTGCACGTGCCTGCATTTCCACTGCAACATCCCTATTTCTTCTCTGAAGTCATGCATAAAATCCAAGGGCAGTTGTCCAAAACTGGTGCTGGCTTCTGTCCAAATTGCACTTCCCACTTTTAACTGATACATCTTTTTTAAAAGCAAGCCCCAAGCAAAGAAGCTATATGCACACCATTTAAAAAGCCCTGCTCTCCATATGGAATATCAGTCTCGTGTTTTCCTTTCTTAAGTGATGCGGCCATACCTGTTCTTATCGGGGATCATGGACTGTAAATCAGAGACAAGGGAATGAAACAGATAGAAGACATAACCAAACTGGTTATGATCACAGGTAGGTCTCACTGAACGGAGAACAAGGATCTTAATGACTGCCAGGCTCCCTGAAGGCCTTGAGCAAAGGACACTTTCCCAGAGGCGTGCCCTTGGCTCCATGTGCACTACAGGTGATTCCCATTTGCTTACACTGATGGCATCTGCAAGCCTAAGACAGCTGCACTGAGTTCATTACATACAACTCCTCAGCTCTGATGAGGGCAAGACATTCACAACCACAATGAACCACAAGACTGTTTCAGGGCATAACGAGCTCTCTTGGTTGCAGCATCGCTTAAACTTGTCCGCACTGGCCAGGCACAACCTGTGATCAGTGAATCCGAACTGCCTGGGCTGGTGTGTCCAGTCAGCTCATCTTAACTGAAAACATGTGCTCCTGCCCTTGTGATCCTGGCATACCAGCCTGGGAAATTCCTCTGCAGCTGCTCTGATCCACCATACCTTCCATGCTCTTTCACATGCAAAGCAAAGGAGGGTAGGTAAAATTCCCTCAAGAGATGGGAGACTACCAAAATGTATTTTCAGGGTATCAGTCTGAAACTTTTTCTGGCTAAAGTGAAACATGAAAGTCACCTCTTGTACTTAGGTAAATAATTTTTAGCTATTCAGATAAACTACTTTAGGTCTGCACTGACATGTAACATAATGTTACGTTTCTATGGATGTATTTAATATAAATATACTTGGAAAAGACAACCAAGGAAACCTGATTGATACAAGAAATACACTTGGTTCATTTTTGTCACTAAGAAGTTAATTTTATTGAAAACCAAATTTAAACAGCTGCATAGAAAAAATTCTCTGAGATGGCTTAAAATATGGCAAGATAGGAAAATATTTTTGGAAAATAGTGGATACTGGATACAAAGAAATAATTTCACAAAAATCATAGTGAAGTTGCTTATTGTAATGGAGGTTGTAGTAAGAAAAAAATCTCATCAAAACTAAACATTAAATAGCTTACCAAACCACAGGGTCTATTTTCTTCTTTGATATGTTATCTAGTGATTTCATCCTGTCCCAAAAAACTGGTTTCCCTTCAACAATTCAGTACAATGAATAACACACACACACCCCCTACAAAACTTTTTTCTCAGTGGAAAACAAATCAAAACCATTCATTCATTTCTCTAACTACAAGTGCTGGCCCTCAAGGAATGTACAGTTAGATGGAATAAAGTAATAATAAGCTACAAATTTAATCTGGCCAGCAATGGGACATGGCCTTTCATTCAGAAGAGACAATATATGGTACATTATTATGATGTGGGATAAATAAAGCTTATAGCAAACAAATAGCAGTAACAGCATGAACTATACAGAATCTAAGTGTCTTGCCTTTATTATCTCTCAAGATATGGCAGAGGAGGAAGAGAGGCTGGTTTGTGGGGTTTTTTGGGTGTTGTTTCAGGTTGTAAGAGAGTATTTTACCATATGCCTGTGCTATCGCATGGAGGTACATTGATCCAAAGCAAAGTATATTTACTCTGTTTTTCCAACAAGCACTGGCTTATCCACATCAGTTTAAAACAGGTGAAGTAAACAGTAAATGAACAGACTATATGGAAATTTCTATCATTTAAATACATTCTTTTCTATTAACTTTCAAAAGTTACAGAAATGATATTGATATTTCCAAGCCAGCTAAACTCTACTCTTTTCCTCTTAAATGAAACAAAATCCTTAGTCATCAGCAAGGCATGTTCTGCTCTCCTGCAACTACATTCATTACTCACATGACTCCTTCCTGCCCAGATCTTAGGTCATGTCATTGTTTTAACTAATGCTTTTGGAACATTTTCAAAGCTCTAACTCTTGTGGCTTTTATGTCAATGTCCTCTTCCAGCTCTCCATGTCAATGTCCTCTTCCAGCTTTCCATGTGCATCTTGGATGTGCCTTCAAATCATTTCACAGGTATCTCCTCCCACCAGTACAACTCTCAGTTTACTTGTTTCCAGCCAATCCCATCTTTCCAATCCTGTCCTCAATCTTCCCATCTTCTGATCACAAATGGCCACAGTCATCCTTGAATCTTAACTGCCTCATAGTCCACGCACCTGGGATGTTTGCAAAGGCAAACCATTCCATTATAATCTACAAGTTTTTCCTCAGCCCTTAAGTGAAATCATTCACTTAGGACTACTTCTGCCTCACCTACAGAGACCCTCCCCTCTCTGGTCAGCCCAGTACCATCACCACCACATCATGCAACCCACCAAAGGCCAGAAGTGGATTTCCTGTTATTACACAAACCTCAGTCTACTAACTAACCTCTCAGCCTTCAGCTTTTAGACACAACAAACTGAAGGTGATTGTCCTCACCCTCACTTCTTGCCATCAGTCATACCTATCTGGTAACCCCCAGCCCACCAACCCTATCCTGAATAATTTATCAGCCTTCCACCAAGTATGACATCATTCAGCATTTCCAGGTGTGCACAGCTGGTCACTGTACAGGAATGATGCAATTTGTAATTCAGAAAACCTCTCCCCCTCGTTGGGGGAGAAACTGGCTGTAATAGATACAAAAGCACGTCATCTAACAGAGGGCAGCTTTTCTTTTCCTGTCACCAATTTTCATTTAGAACTAAACAATTGTTAACCTAGTTTGCTACATGAGTTGAACTTAATGGCTTTCTTTTACTCTTACTGCTTACACACTTCTTGCAGTTATCTCAAAACCAGCCCACAGAGCCTGTGAGCACCTAGCTTTCACAACTAGCTGTTCTGAGCACTGCTACAACACATGCAGCTATACAACACCAAAGGCAGGTGCCAAATGCCACATCCCCAGGGATATTTTTTGGACCAAGAGTGGTCAAAATATCTAGCTTAAATCCTTTGTAAACAATCCTTTGTAAACAATGTAAAATTGATCTGTAAGCTAAATGTTTTACAAAGCAAATATAAACCTCACCACCACTTATGTTTTTGAAATGCTACCCTGTGTTACACAGATCACCAGGATGAGTTGAGCAATCAAACAATTATTATTCATCTGTCCCCTAAAAGCACCTGAGAAAAGTGACAAAATGACAGTTTGGAGACAAATTGAGCATCATGCACCACTGGAAAACTGCAATTTCACTTCAGGTGGCCTGGACTCCAGCTTACATTCAATAGACACTCTCAAAACTTGTTAAGCTCTTGACCACTAAGAAAGAAGAAATTTATTCAACAGGGAACAATATTTTCCTCCTGAAAGTATTAATAAAAATATTTACTTGTGAGGTCTTTTCCCTCTTACAATATCCAGGTAATATTTCGGTAGGACAGTCCAGGTTCTCACCCATAAGTGAACTAGAGCATTGTTTCTCCCACACACTGATTTCAAACTATACTGGGTCATCTCAACAGTTCCTTCCAAGGAGATGTAGTTTCAGCACTAGTTCCAGAAACTTGAGCTTCTTTCTCTATGAGGAGAAAAATATTTCTGTAATAGGTTGACCTTTCTCTAGATATGTTGATATCTGGAGGATGTCAGTTCACTGTGAGAATTTGGAGGCTGGCATGACTCCAAAGGCTTCACATATTTTCAGAGTGACCATGCCTGTAATTTTAACCCATTGAAATGAAAGTGCATGGCTGGAGAAGAGTAGTACATACTTAAAAATCTCAACGTGATTCAAACATTTCCTGCACCAGTCACTTGGTAGCATCACTTCACAAAAGCAAAAGGCAACAGGTTTTACTTCTATGACCTTCCTGCATTCCTGCAACTCACATGAAAAAGAACAATGGAAATGTGCCTGAATGTGAGAAAGCACCAAACTGCTACGGCTTTTGGGGTGGGTGTGGAGAGAAACACACATACTACAAAAAATCTAATAACTCCCCACCCAAGCATTGCTAGTGAATGACCTCACTGGTTTCCTACATACACTCCAGCAGCTTTCCTGCCATCACTCTGTTAAGCCAAGCAATGATGTCAACAGTCCACCTGTGAGAGTGATGTAGCCCTCTGGGTCATGGTCTCAGAGAACTTGGATAAAAGCTGTGCCAGTGTTAATTAAATGCTCCTCTTGTTTCACTGCTGATTTCCTCTGATAAGGCTCAGCTCATTTTTCCTGGAAAGACTTCCATGCTGTATGGGAACTGGAGCCAACCATAACACAAACCAAATATTGCTTAGAGAATATGAAGACACCATGCTAATTATTTAGTTTAAAAAAAACCAAAATCATAAAATCACTGTATATCAGAGCTGGGATAAATACAAATTTCATTACTTTGCATGTGCTAGTGACAAGGCTAAACTACAAATGCTAGTTACTGCAGATCATTTATTATCTTTCAGCTGTACTTCTCTCATTTGTAATTCTCTTCCCGATCACATTGGAGCAGAACTCTAACAACCTGCTTTACTGATAAATTCTGACAGGTTGGAATATGAGAAGTTTACCCGGTAAAAAATATGCTTTGAGAATGGAGTTTGACATTTAATTGGCATCAGAATTATCACTATAAGTTTAATGAGAAAAATAGCATTTTTTCCTGCCATCAGAAAAGCCTTAGCTGTAAGAAGGTTCTGAGCAGCTTAGGTATTAAGGGATCTCTCAATTAATACAATTAAGCCAGCAAGCGGTGGAAGGGAAAAAAATTTTATGCTGTTCCTTCTTTTTTTTCCCTATATAATGAAATCTAATCCATTGTCATGACTGGATATTTTCACCATATGCTGTCACTGGGATTTCTGTAAGCCCTCTACTCATAGCACTGACTTCCAGCCACTTTAAGCCTTCAGGACGTGCCCTTTTATACTTGCTTTGTTCTTGCAGACATTTTCAGATAGCTTTATTAGTAAGAGAACTGCCAAAAGAAGGCTTTCAGTTTTGAAACTAGACATCAAAAATATTTCTTCCTGCACAACTTAAAAAGTAACACAAACCCTAAGACTTAATTGCTGACAACAATGGGCACAAAAAATCTGAAAGTGACAAACTAGAAAAGTGATTTCAAAAGTCATGGTGCAATTATTTTACGAAAGTTTGTTTCATGATGATCTCAACTCTCCACTGTGAAAGGCAGCAAGTTGAACTTTGTGCTATAAATTTAATTCTAAAGAAAGAACTGTGTGGTAATGATGTTAGGAATACGTTCATATTCATTCATTCATTCTGATTTGTAGCAATTGTGATGGTTCCAAGAAGTGTTCTATCCCACATTCCTGAGCATTACATTCCTGAGCATTAGCAATATTTTTCCAAACAACCAATGATCGATGTCCATGTATTTACATTTTTACCTCTTGGGGATCTTATGTTTATACAGTACCTCGCCTACAAACTCTTGGAATACATAACACAGAGTATGCTGCCTTCCCAGCTCAGGATATGGGAGAAGTTCCACAGCTAATACTACCTCTCACCAAAGTCAGGCCAACTAACTTAGACATATTTTTTACACTCTCCTCCAGAAAGAAATCTCATATACAAAATGTCCGTCAAAACAACTGCATTTTTTGGTTCTAAATGGAAACAGAAAGAGGTAATCCTTGAACTTGTTTGGTTTATACTGCTCCTATGGACAGTTTCTATGGATTTATGACAGCAAACTGCAGCTAGTTTATAGCAAAGCATGCAGGGTGTGACTCATTCAGAAAGCTCAACCCAAGAATATTTCATTCTGACATCCAGCAGAATAGCTCCCTCATGAATTTGAATTAGTTGCTGCCCATTACTCACATGCACTCCTTCTCATAACTTCATGACACACAACTTGCAGAGCAAACTTGAATCCAGGCCATGAAGGAGATACTAGAAGTTCTGACAAATTTTACCTCTGTCACCAGTAATTGGAATTTGGTCTTACACAATTTAAATACACAGCTGCGCTCTGCTTCTGGTGGATGTGCATAATGGGGTCATGCGGAAGGAAAGCATATCCCCAAGTCCAGTGACTTAAAGTGACACAGTTTCCTGAGCTCCAGGAACCCTCCTGGTCAGAAAGTACTTCCTTCCTCATTTCAAACACTTGATTGTTTCAGAGGGAATTCAAAACAATAGATTAGAAACTTTCAACCTTTCCTAAGTATACTGCTACACAAGGAAATCAGGCCGTGCTCTGGGAAGATGAGATAACATTGGGAGAGTACTCTCCGGAAATGCAAAGGCTTTCGCATCCCTTCTCTAGCACCATCCCATGAATCAGCTACATGTTTGTAATAACTCTAGCTATGAGATGTCAGATGCAGTTCAAGTGCTGTTTGGATTAAGATCCAAGTGCGTGGTTGGCAAAGGCATGGGCCAACGCACTTCTCAGCTATTTCGATAAGGCCTGGAAGGGAAGAAAGTATCAGGAGCCTCCTAATCTGAGTCTGTACTTGTAAGGACGGGTAGGAAGAAAGGATGATAATTGCCTCTATCTAGCATCTCATTGTTTAAATTGCCTAAAAAAGGAGAAGGAATGTGCTATTACTTCTGCAGTTAAAAATCCACCCCTTCCCACCATAACTTACTTTTACAGGACCAGCAGTGATGTTCACAAAGACTGGGAGCAGATCTGGCTCATCAGCTGAAGAGCAATTATTTTAAGCATACTCTATTCCCCAACACAACTCCTTCAATCTAAATACATTTAAATGGTTTGTAATGATGGATAAAAGATTTAAAATTTACAATAATATCTACATCGTTATTTACAGGCTGCAATTGAATAAGAAAAGGCAATGACAAGTAAATGCATTTTTCTGCAGCATTAGGGTCATAAATACCCTAGACTAACCGAAAAACAGCAGCAACAGAAACAACAAAAACAACAGAAATGCAGGAGCCATTCCCTCAGACCCGACAGTCAAAGCTCTTATATGACATTGCATTTTCTTGATTATCTTTTCCTATCAACGTAGAGCTACAAAAACTTTGAGGACAAGATTATTAAACAAAAACTCACATGGTTCTACACATTATTTTTAGAGGCAAACAGGAAATGCACTTCCCTGTCAAAGGTGAAAGGGGAGTTACTGAGTTGAATGAACACTTTGCACTCACCGTTCCTACCAGAGGGTAGATGAACCCAGCTCCAATGCTGGCTCGCACATCGCTAATTGGCAAAATGAAACCAGTGGGAACACCCTTCCTCTCAGGCTGATGGGAGAGGGATAGGTGAGTTTTTGCCATACAAATGGGAAGATTTCCAAATCCCTAACAAAAAAAGGGGAAAAAATAAAAGAAAAATGCTTTTTAAATTAAAGTAAAGGCACATTATGTCTTGGTTTTGTTATCAGTATCTTCTAAAAACCTCTTGTACATAAGTTCCCTTTGGGCTCTAATTAGACATCAACTTGAGACCAGATTCAGAGTCCAAAATTTTCTAAGGGTATTAATGTCTTCTTTGGGTAAGCGCAGATGGTGCTCATGATGCTTTCCTTTGTTTTTAATAAGAGAAAACCTGCATGAGGTTATGGCACCTCCTTCACTTATGCCAGTGCAATAGTTACCGAATATGTGAGAGAAAATTAGGATAAGTGCCTCAGCAGCTCCACTCCCCCTTGCCCCTATTATTTGTCTCCAAGTTATTGATTAATCTTGAGTCAGGCACCTTGCACTCTTCTGTTCAATTCTTTGACAAACAGGGCCAGGAGGAGAGGCAGCACTTCAGGGAATTTTCTCTGCAGCCCATTGGTGACAACTCCTTAGTGACATTGTGAAAATATTTCCTAATATACTAACATTTAGACTAAAAAATAGATTAGCAGATCACAGCAGGAAAAAATAAAGGCATGGATTATTTTGCTTCAAGTACACTAAGTAAACCTCTTTTCCATTTAGAAAAATCAAATTAATTCTCAGGAAGTTTGCATTATAGGGAAGACGGCTGTCTGCTTGTCTGACCAAGGACTTCTGCTTGTCTCACCAAGCTGCTGAAGTTTACTCAGGGATTTTTCCTGAAAAAACAATACTGTTTCTACTTTCTGACAGAAAGGCTCCAGCCACATTTATGTCCAGGAGCCATTCCACTACAAAAAATACATTCACCTCTCCACATGGTTTCAAAACTTTTCAAAAAATAACATGCTCCCACATGCTTTAGGGTAGGTGATCTATTTCATGTTCTAGTATTCATAACTCCTTGAAAGTAATAGGAACAGAAAGAAATCAAAATATTTTACAAATATAGGGACCTTTGTTATCAATCTGCATAGCTGTGAACAGGTCTTACTGTGTTTGCAAACTCTTTTTGCAGGTACAAATGAACGTTCTTATGCTAAAATTGGTTACATTTGCTAGCAGCACCTTTGCAGATATGCAGTTGTCAGGTTTAAGAGAGTAACCCAAACTGCACAGAAAGTACAGTTTCATGGACAATCTCAGAAGTATTCTGAGCAATGCTCACATCTCACAGGAAAGCGCTTTCAAGGTTAAAACCACTCTGTTCTGTCGAATCAAAACCAATCCATACCACCCTCCACAGTTTACTACCATGGGTAAGATCATGCCTTTCAGCAAAGCTTGACTTAACACTCCAGCCTGAGAACATTTTACACCCTGAGGTTTCCCAGGACTCGCATCCAGCAGGCACCTGCCTGCATATTTCCCTGGCGCTCTTACCTGCCGGCTGTAACGATCAACTTGAGACTGTGCAACAGGAGACAACTCTATGTCCTGGGCTCCATACACCTTCTGAGCAATGATCCTTATTTTTTCAACAATAGGAAGCTGCAGAGACAGGGAAACAATACAAGGATGAACATTAGCCAAGAGAAACTAGGATCTTGTTTGCTGAGTGAGGTCTCTGAATCTCCCATTTGGATTCATCCTTGTTAAACAGGCTTCCTAAAGCACGACACAAAGTAAAGAGCACTGGTGATGGATATGATATGCAGCTACAGGTACATGAACTGACAGCCATGATTTCAGCTACTCCATTACTTGGAAGCTGCACAATTTGTGCATTTCAGAGTTGACAACATGAGCTTACGCTCGTCTGAAGTAGGGGGAGAAAATTACTGCCATGTAGTTATAAGAATGAAGAGAGAACCTTCACCACCATCTCTACTGGGTTAACAGGGATCACCAGACAAAAAAAGTTTCATATCAGGATAAAGATAACCTACATGAGTGGACAAGACAAGGTAGCCAGGGAAGGTTCCCCTGAGAAGCAAGGAATGGTAGCAGAAAATTCCTGACCCATCACTGCTCCTTTGATTGTGATTTTCTTTTATTATTTATTATTATATTAACCTCCTATCCCTTTTAACATGCATATTTTTAATTGTAGCCTTGATATTGTAAAGCACCTTGGACACTTTAAAAAAAAAATTAGAGCATTCTAGAATTAATTTTGAAACCTCACTAAGTCCAATCCCTGTCTCCAAAAATATTCACATCATGTTATTCAGCTCAAACTGAACAAGTTCTGTTTTCACAGCTTCATTTGAAGGCAGAGGCAGACTCTCACCTTCAGTCTGTTAGAAAACCCTTAACAGATTTTCAAGAAAGAGGTTTTTTGTGGTCAAATCAGGCATTTACTTTTTGTGCCATCATTTTTGCATATTTCAAGTAAACAACTCTTAACTATTTCCTGTATATCTTTTGTGTTTAATGCCCCAGAGGACAGCAGTTGTGACTCCTCTGGCCTATTTCAAACAAGCCATTCTCTGACTTCTTTCAATAGGAACAACGTGATGGAGGAGGGATATTACCATGAGTTCAGCTAATTCAGTGCTGATTACAGATGGCCAGAGATGTGTGCAATATTAAAGGGAATATCTCACCAGTAACTTGTAGCATATTGAACTAACAACAAGTGGAATAAGTGCTAAACAAAATCAAGAGAGATAACCACTTGGGGAAGACTTGGTAACCTCAAGCAATACAAAAAGCACCAGAACACAAAATAGAAGTGTATAATTTTATTCTAACAAAGGCAAGAAATTAATTAATTTCTGAATAATGAACTCTATCTGGTGCATTTATAGGAAGTTCCACAGTTAACCACATTTTTTCAATGCCTGTCTGGAAGTAGTTCTTTTTCTGCAAAGATACATCAGTTGAAGGGTTTGTGTCAGGCTGACCTTTTTAATATTTATAATTGAATTCTAGAAAAATTAAAGCTTACATTAATAAAGAACTCCAGTAACAGAGGCATCACAAAGAAAGAATCTTTCCAGACTTCCAAGTACCTTAAATGTAAGGCAGTTAAAAGCTGCTAAGGTTCAGATAAAATTCCCCCTCAGATCTGAAATTTCAAAGACAAGTTTAAAGAAGCTATACCAGACACTTTCTGAACATGCTCACTATACAATTACTGCACCTTAATTGGAATAATATTACATTCCTAATATCAGGCCTTTTACAGGAATCCAAGCAGTGCAAACAAATCTAATCAGGACTGGAGATAGCACATTGCAAATATCCTGGGTATTCCTGGCAGCAGTAAGCTGAATGGAATACTTAGTGTCATGGACAGCCATCACGAGATGAAACTTGTCTCAGGGTGATTATTAAATACGTTCCTATCCATGGCAGTTTTCAACACAGTGCGAGAAATGCAAAACATGTCTGTTAATTTGCCTTTTGGGTGCTGTTTGCTTGCAGTGAAGGACTCACAGCAATGGCAAATGGAAAGGCAAAAGGAATTCCATTCCCTGTTGTCAGCGGGCCAACATCGAAACTAACAGCTTTCTGCTTAAACCTCAGTAAATTCATTTAGATGGAGATGGACATTTAGATTCAACTTGCATTTGTGTCAAAACATTTCAAACTAATTAGACAGCAGTATAACTACTGCGCCTTCAGCCGCCTCCAATGACCACAGACATATTTTCCAACAGAAACCCAGCAGGGCTCTGGCTAACATCAGGGGAGAATGCTTTAATGACAGTGGTGGCACTCTGCTTCTCCTGGGATATGTGCAGTGTGCTGCATGACTGAGTCTGAGCTGGACAGTCAAACCATATCCCTATGGATTTATGGTTTTTGGTTTTTTCCTAGTTTATCTTTCACCAGAATTTCAGATTATTTTTGGGTCAGTACCCACACATCAAATTTTGCAAATGTAACCTCAGAAAAATCACCATCAAGGAAGGAGTTGTGGGAGTGCGAATGGCAAAAAAAAAAAAAAAAAAAAAAAAAGGTTTCTTAAGCCTGTCATGTTTTTGCCAGGCATGTGCACACAAACAGGTGAGGGAATGTGTGTCAAAGGAGAGTTTGTGCCTATTTAATCTCTGCAGAGGCAAGATGAGTCCTGGAAGAGCCAAATTCAGACAGAAACCAGCAGGAAGGCACAGATGTGCTATGGACATTAACATAGCCCATGCACATGCATGCTCTCAGATATGCTTCCTTCCTGAAGTTTCAGGAGTAGGGAAAGGAGTACACTACACCATGCTAAGGATCCACCTGTTTCCTAGTATTTAGTGGGGCTTTCAAGGCATTATGTATTTAGAATCACAGTGTAACAGAGCATTTCAAGCTAAAAAGTTTCCTGTGTTACAGTTATCAAGTAATACTGCCAGGAAACTTTACTTTAAAATGAAAGAAATGTTTTCCAAACTAAAAACATCTAGTGCTTTACATGAGAAATAAAAATTCATTTTGATTTAAAGTGGTATTTAAGTGGTATTTAACAGAAAAAAAGTTCTACTAATTCAAGGGACATTTTACATAGCAGAAGCCTGGATGTTTACAAGACACTTGTTTAGCTTTAGGTTTTCAACAAAAGTGTTGATTATTCAGCGCTTCACTATCAAAATGGCTCACTCATGGGCAAAGACATCCACCATACGTAGCAACAGTGCTAATTCACCTGGATAAGTGGGCTAAAAAATAACACTCACTATTGCACAAGTAACTAATTCATTAGGGGATTTTGAGCTGGATTTTTGCTCCAGCTGATACCAGATTTACCTAGAAAAAATACCACGTGAACTACCTGTTTGTGCCTTATATACTTTGGTCAAATGTCTGTCAGCAGAAATCACATATCTCAGATACTTAAAAAAAAAAGAGAGTAATTTCACATCTGCTGTGATTTGGAATGGTGCTCTCCAGTTAAGCGTCCCCACCAAGACTCTCCAGGAATGCCTTCTCCCAGGAAGCAACTCCTTTTCCCCTGCCCCCATGATGTGACATGGTATAGAATAACCTCCGGGTCGTGCCCCCTTCCAACTGCTGCAAAAATTACCCATCTGGGACAGAAGCAGGACAGCATCTCTCATTTTTTCTTTTGTCTGAGAAGTTTTTATAATGGCCTTAGGAATTTCCTGGACCATCTTCATAGTTCATTTCCACTAGCAAACTCCAATGCCACACCTTAGCTGTGCTGATGCAACCTTTTTGAGGCCATCACCAAAAGATTCTTAAGGAAAGGAGGATGAAAAGTTTCATCTGAATGGGGAGTGTTGATGCATCCCTATCAACAGCAGCTTGATTCCACAGCACCTCTGCCACCTGGACAGCTAGGGTGAGAAGGAAAGTTATAAAATGTCCAGGGTGTCAAAAGCATGACAGATTTATGATCAACAATAAAAGCTATCCTTCTTCTCAGTTCCCTTATGTGAAGTTGTGACTGTTGCACAACATTTAGGCCAAGATTAGGTGACAGATTGACAACAGACACTATGGATTTGGATAAAACCTGACTATTATAGATCTACAACTACATATCAGTACTTCTACTGAAGGAATTACAGCAGCCTCAGAGAATTCATTCCAAATTCAACGTTAGCTTCCTGAGAAAACAGTGACATAAAATATTTAATGTAAATTTACACTGAATATGAGAAGATGCTACAGGGCCTCACAATACAATTATCTGCTGACAATTCATTAGGGTTCTGTCAGAAACAACCAATCATGCCACTCTTGCCAGAGAGAATGTTCACTTCTGAAATCTCACACATTTAGAGCTACCAAAGCCATATGCTGCTTCTGGGGCAAGCACAAACACTCGGGCTTGCTGAAGCTGCCAAGCACCCATACCATAAATAGGACTATCTCCTAGGCTAAAGCATAACAAGTGCTAAAGCACAAACTGCTTTCACAAAAACAGTATCTGTGTAGCTGTACATTTCTTTACTTGATAGAGAATGACTAAACCACAAAATCAGCACTGATAAAGATGAGAGTCTGTCATTCCCAAGATTGTACTGATTATCTAAACTGAATCATACCAGTGTTATCATCCAGCCATACTGCCACTTCCAGTCCATCTCACTTGCAAGACACGATATTAGTGCCAAGTTGTGCTGTGTATTACACAATCTTCTTTCTTCACTTACTATCTACAGCAGTGTTTTCACTAAAACATAATTTAATAATGCTTAATTTCTGTTAACCTTTTCTCACATTTCCTTCACTCTTCATCTCTTCCTTCATCCCTAACAGCTGACTTCATATTATCTTTTTTTCATGTAGGGTTTGATAAGGATTTACATGGACAGCAGACCAGCTACAATAGATCTTCCTTTCATCCTTGTTTCCTCTGCTGCTCACACTCACCCATGTGCCAGAGCAACTGAGGCAGCACCGCTGTTTGTGCAGCTGCACATACCAGAGACAGTCACCCAGGATAAAATGTATCCCAGGAAAGAAAACCCTATTGCAACCCATATCAGTTCACACATCCACCTTATCATAAGGGCAAAGCCCATGCAAAGCAGGAAGAATTGTTCAAATCTGAGCACTGAAATGTAGCACCAGAAGAAGCGAGTTGGGGCAGGGACACACACCTTGGCTGGGATTCCTGAAATCAGTCTCGCTGCCAAAAGTCAGTATTAAGTGAAACAAAGCATGCATATTACCAGGAATCTGAGACTATGCTCAAGATTTCCATCTTTTGCAACCTAATTTGGACATCTGACTTTTTAAGCTCTTCAGCTACTGGAGAAAGGAGTCAATCTTTTTAACTCCCCACAGTCAGTCCCTGAGACTGCTGAAAACAACTCCTGTTCCCTTCCTCCTTCATTTCTTCTGCTTTTAAACATCCTCCTGACTTCCTCACCAACAGAACACAACTCTGCAAAGCCAGTGACAGCAGCAGTAAGTCCCTAGTCATACTACATTCCATTAGGTTGCAGCTAAGTCCCACTTCTAAGAGAAACCCTGGGATTATCTAGTTTAACTTGAGTACCATAAGTGAATGTTAATCAGTGCAGCACTGTCTGACAGTATCCCTTCACAGTTATACAACATAAATACTTAAAACTACTTTATTCTCCAATAAAACTATGATTCTGTTGAAAAAAAATGCATTTAACCAGAGAATACACAAATGCACTATTCATTTGTAACTTACACATTTAATATTTCGTTAAATACGTTAAATATTCACTTTAGTCTCAATGCCTATTTTTAATTATGACATCACCAGTTTAATTATAAGGAGACAACCTCTGGGCTTACTGCTACTAAGCCATTTGTGTTTTAGCAAAAATTCTTGATATAGTTCAAAATTCAAGGCAGTGGCACTTTTTTAAAACTTACACATTCACTGAAAGCAATAAAGAAGAATCGCTGGTTGGCTAAGTGAAACAGTATGCAGACATCACTCATTCCTCTTCTTGGGAAGGCTGCCAAATGAAAACATGATGGGAGTATGGCTGAAGGTGCTGTGTGGGGTGACAGAGTGCAGTGCTAAAACAATAGCTGACTCTGCACATTTGAACTCCTACTTCTAGCTTTTCTCTTGGATAAAATAAAAACACATTTATTAAAGTATCTGTATATTCTGGTTCCAGAAGATCTGTGGCTGACAAAAGGATTTCCAAGTCTTTAGCACTCCTCTTCCTTTGCTGGCACAGAACAAGAGTTTGTTTTTTAATTTGTGGAAAAGCATTTTCTGTCAAGCCAAACAGTTTGTGAATCAACACCTAAGCCTGTGGCTTTAGAGATTTATTTTCCATTTCCCCAACTTTGAAACCCCAGCTGTGGGTAAGAAAATGTAAAGAATAGGGAAATAATGAAAACAAACATAAAAGTGCAGTGCCGTCAAGAGCCTACATCCACAAATAAAGAGATGGAGTGGCAGAAAGATAGCTTCCAACCCTAGAATACCCAATTGAGTGAAAGAAGTGTTCAGACTCCACACAAATCTCTTTGATGAGAGTGGGAGGAGTGGGTGGTACAGCCCTATGGAATTCCTCTTTAATGTGGCTTCACTGCTAGATGTCTTATTGGCAGTAGAGGGGAGGGGGGAAATAGTTTAAAGCCCAGCATAGCCTGCATTTCAGGATGAGAAATGGTCACCACCAACTACTAGGAAAAGCTTCAGTAAGGACCATACATAATTTTATTTATTCCCACCCCAGCAGTACTTAAGGACTTTCCATTAGGTCCACACATGACTGAGCTCCATGCTGTATAGAGAACAATACAGAAGCCATTTGCTTCCTAGACAAATGAGCAGAGGTATGTTGGGCTGGTGTGACAGCAGACACACGATGGATGGGCTTTCACGGCTTAGTGACTTCATGGTATTAGTGGAGGAAACAGAAAATACTCCTGGCACACCCCCACACCTTCCATTCAGTCACTGGGATTGAAAAGATGAGTAGTTTGCAAACTATAAGAAACATTCTGCCTTGGGACATTCCCTTGGAGGTTGGCATCCTCAAACCTAGACTCCATAAGCCCTTCTTGACTGTGCCTTCCTATTCAAGCTGCTCCTCCTCTCCCAGTATATGCACCAAGGAGCTTTCCCCTCCACTGATGGCTCTTCCTCTTCCATTGCTCACAGCTCATTCTTGCTTTGGGAGACAGACGATGGATGGAAGAGAAAATAACGCACAGAGAACTGCTGCTGGCAGAATTTTCTCTGTTTTGATGCTACCCTTAGACCCCTCTGAGTGACCCATTGTCTGTGACAGCTGAAGCAAAGACTGAAGGGAAGGAGGTAAGTGACAGCCCACACCATACTGCCACAGAAAAACAGAGGCAGGGGCAGACAAAACTCTGGACTCAGATGCTCCAGATTTGCCCAAACTATTATCATGCTCCCAGCAGGGGATGAAAAATACCAGGGCTGAGGTTGCTAACTGCTTGAATGCCTCTCTGAGAAATGCTGCTACTCAACCTTGCTCCCAGTGGACGGTCCCAAGCTGAGAAAGCTCTCCATTGTTCTGCAGGCTGTCCAGGCAATGCACTGCACTCTGCCAAAATATTTCTGCAATCAGCTTTCACTGTATAACCTGGAAATACTTTCATTTGTCATGATATTACCTAAAGGCATAGCACTGTCAGGAAAAGGTGTCATCGGACAAACTTGGAAGGCTGGAACAACTCCTCCTTCTCTTCCCTCCCATTTGTGACCTTTACAGTCTTCAATTTAGTTTTCCAGTGCAGCATAAACCCAGTGATTTCAGCTTTTCAATAATATTTGTCAGGTTACCACGTCATTCTTTTAAGGGGACAGTGCTAACTGACTGACCAGCCAGATATGCTGATCCTGCCTCACTCCAAATGCCTGTCCTTCTCCTTTCTTCTATCTCCCCAGTGCCCACTCCACTCCAGCTGCTTGCAGGAAGGGGCAATGTATCTCTTAAAGACCTATTGCCTGCCTTCTTCAGACCTGTGCTTCCTGCCCCAGGTTGAGGAGGGCAGCTCTGTGTCAAGGGAAAGTTCACCACAGCAGAAGAGAGGAGAGCAGGATAGTGAAGGCAGGTCACTCAACAGGCATGCATTAGTGAGGACTATAGCTTCCCACTTTCTCCTGATCAAGAACAGGCACTGAAGCCAGAGAAATTTAGGAATGGGATAAGTTTCCATCCTCTCCTTTCCTCCCCCTAGTAATCTAAACTTACTTTTAATGGTTCAGTCAACTTTATTTTGAGTAATAGCTTTCTGCTGCAACTTAAAGACCCATACTTCAAGAAAACTGAACCCAGAAGGGAAGTCAACAGTGATAAGAGGATTGATATTTTGATACTTTCCATATGTAGCAACAATATATATTAAAATAAACCGCCACAGATGATTTCACAAAGAGTTCAGGAGGCCTTTTAAACAAACCCATCCTTCAAACACTGAAGAGAAACACTCTGCAAAAAACCAACTCAACAGTAACTTCATAGAGGTTACTGTGCACAGGGGGCAAAAATCCATACTCAAACCACACAATACCACAGTATTTACTTCAATGATATTTTAAGCTATGTTAAAAACTCTGAAGTCCATGATACGAAAACTCATCCTTGCTCCTTAACCTCCCTGACCTCTGCTAATGCCTAATAAGCTATTGGGGTACATTCCATCTGTTTCTGTCCTTTTCTTACTTTCACAGTGGCAATGGTACAGTATTTACTTGTCATAGGTCATGTCTTGTATTTGATCCATGAAATGACTGCCACACATATACACTCCCAAAACTACATATGAGCAATTCTGTCCTGATTCGAACTCCCCCAAAATATCTGCTCATTTATACCAAATGTCAAATGAACCCCTGCTACAACCAAGACTAAAAAAAAGTCAAATTACAAGCAGCAGCCCCTAGGATAAAAAAAAAAAATAAAAATTGCCTGCTTAGAGAAATAAATAAAGAGAACCCAAAAAGCCATCTAAAAGTCGGACTGTAGAAGACTGTGTCATGGAATGACACCCAAGGAAGTTTAAAGAGACCAAATTAGATGCTTCAAGGAATAAAATTAGCACAGTCTTCTAATTAGACTAGCTTGCTATCATACTGAACAGAAGCAGAGTCTAAGTCCTGAACTGACACAACTTTGCTGTGTCCAATGTCTAAAATTGCTCATTTGGCACATGCTCAGGTATCAATGGACAAGGTGGTATAAATGCATAAACATACCTCAAAAGAAACCAGCTGATTCTCAACTTTTAACCAGCATTAGACAGATCTAGAAAACACTTTCTTCTAGTGTTCTTCTCACATCATACATACCTGTAAACATCCTTCAAGGAAGCTTTTGTTTTCAAAGACATATTTGGAAATTACATAAAGCATTACAGAGATGAATGCATTTGGAAAAAAAAATGAAACAGAGCCCACTTGACCTGGGCTATCCTCTAATTACATGTCTGACTGCACACTAATAATATAGTTTACTGAAAGTTTGTTTTAACTAGAAAGAAAGGATATAAACCAGTTTTACACATAAGGGTTTGAAACTTTTTTTTTAAATACCCTAGGTGATGTTTTCTAACAAAAGATCAAAATATCGAATGAACCTGTCACAGCTACAGTGTGGTCTGTGCTGTCGGAAATTTTTGTAATTATAGAAAAATAATTAGAAGTTTCTAATTCTGGAAGCAAATTCTGATGAAGTTTTCCAACAGGAAAATAAAGTGCATAGACATCAAAGGATTAAATGGAGACATGGAGTAAAGGGAACAGTAGAGCAATCTCATGAAGACAGATATATGAATGAAGTGGTAATGGTTTTAAGCAGAGCCTCTTTGACCTTCCAAAAGGGAAATAAAACAGAAAAGAACCCCAATCACAGTAAATCTTGTGAAACTTGAGGCAACCCAGACTTAATATTATTCGAATAACTGGACAAATCTGACAATCAGGTAAGGGATGGAACTATGTCCTTTCACTTACACTCCCTTCAGGCACAATGGGAGGGGGAAATAATCTGTCTGAATCCCATTTTACTGCTTCTTATCTTCCTTAAATTTCTTAATTTTACCCCTTTGAACAGCAGAAACCACACCTCAAAATTGCTAAAACAACAAATAATCAGGGCAGGCTTATTTGGGAGAGGTGGCTTTCCTTCACTTCTCTGTGAGCCTAGTAACCAATTGACCTACATACTGTAAAAGTGACAGCACACTGTGCTGTTTCACTTTCCTACTTCCAGCTGCTTCAATCCCCATCCTTTGCACAGTAAGGATGAAACAGAAGCCTGAACTTTACACTTCACTGTTTTTGTTGGCCTGAATGTACTTTTTTACAGTATTTAAAAATCTTTATATGTTTTTATAAAATCCCTTCAACATATTTTTGAGGCTTCCAATACTTGTGTGAAGTTATAGGATACTAAGTTGGTGTAAAGATGTGATTCATACCCTTTGTGCTTAAGATCATGCTGCTTATGCAACACAGCATGAAACTATGTGTCTGGGAAAGACATTAAAGTGGAAACCAATCTGATTTTCTTTATAGGCAGAATCCACCCCTACCAATCCTTTTTACTCACTCATACCACCAGATTGTAGGCCACAGAGTGTGTAGTAACATCAGAGATTAAGTATGAGCCATGTCAAAGGCTAATGTGCTATCTCTGTAACACAAGTGTCCAGTGGGGAAAACTACTACATGTGTTTCTCAAAGGATTTTTTCCTCCACTTTATTGCACAAGCCCCATAAGATGATAGCCTCAGTTTTCAGAGCATCTCAGTAGAGACAAACTTAGAAAGGCTTATACATTGTCTGTTTTTCAGCTGTAAAATTGTTGCATGAGCAAAATGCCTTGAATACATGCTGCAGCACAAATATTCCCAGCATATTTCTATCTATTCTGTCAGGGCAGGGGTTAGTACTGATATGGGTTGGCTGGATTACTGACATTTTGTAAAACAGCAGGAGAGGTGGAAAGAAAAAATAAAATGGGTGCAACAGATACAGGGTGCATATCAAGAAGAGAGAATGAAAGATGACCGTAGGGCCTCAGGCTGAACTTTTTTCTGGAGAAAAGAATCAAAACAGGAACTTCCAGCCATTTAAAAGAATGAAGCTGAGGTTCTGTTGTAAAAAAATTGCATTTGAACATTTTCTAAAGAAACTTAAGTAGCACGAGCACAGGTTCTGAAACTTGACAAGGGCTCCCTTGGAGCCAGATATGTCTGTTTGGCAGTTCAGACTTAAACCCACCCACATCTGGATAGCCAGGAAAGCCCTGAGAAATCACTTGTATAACCCTCTTGGCAATGTGTCCCTCCAAATGTTCTGCCAGCACAGTGGTACCCCAGCACCTTCAGTGCTTCCAGGGGTCCAAGCTCCTCCTGACAGCTCACAATGCTGTAATGTTACCTTGCAGACAACTGCAATAACAGTCTCCAAGGCATGGAAAAGAGTCACTAACTCTGGCAGACACAGGATTGAAACTTGGACCACACTATCCTTTGTTAGGTTATCTAAGGGCAAAGCAAATTAGCCCCAAAGTGTCAGCAAGGATCAAAGGAACAACGATAGGTGGAGGAATCCTCTGTAATGTAATCACTGGAAAAAACTAATCAGTGAAAATAAGAGCACACTGAATTGCCTGTTTCCTATGACAATCCAAGGGGAAGATGAGACCATTGTCCTTGGTGTGAAATGCACTAAGGTGGGTCAATGGGGAAACTCTTTGATCAGAAAACGTTGAAAATGAAAGGAAGTGATTTCGTACAGCAGCACAGGACTCTATGGGATATATGAAAAAGCAGATTTTGGGACTGTGTGAATCTTAAAATGGGATTTTCAAAGAGTATTGTGGGAACGTGTAAAGATTGTTTAGTGGAAGAAGCAAATATGTGAAAAGGGAGTAATCAAGGTGGATTGAAAAGGAACAAGCATGGGAAGAAAATGAGAGAATAGAGAAGAAGGAGTCAGTTGTGTGTAAAGGTGTCTGGCCAGTAGTCTAACTGAGCTATGTGTTTGAGGACGTCTCTATTCTTATTAAATCTGTTTTCTGACTGCCTTTTGTGTGGGTGTGCTCTCTGCTCTGAATGTGTTTGTATAACACAGAGAGTGCGAGGAAAGGGCTGTGCCCAGCACTTGCAGTGAGCTGCGAACCTCAGGGGCTTGTGGACTCTGGTGCCATCAGCTGGAGCAGGACAGAAGCCCTGGGGGCTGCTCCTGAACAGGCTGAGGACCTGGGACCAGCAGCAGCTGCAGTGACCCATGTATTGTGTGTACCATATTGTACTGGCAGACTCCAAACTGATCATCAGGGGAAAAGGAACAGGACTGGGTCACCTGGGCACTTTGTGTTCACCTGAGAGCTGCACTGTATAGGTGGTGCAGAGAAGGGCAGAGCTTCCTCTCTGTGCTGACCTGGCTGGGCTGGGCAGATGAGTGGGGTGAGCATGGACATGCTACCTGTCACATCCTTCTCACACCAACAGGGAACGTTTCAGGAAGCCACAACTTGGTGCAATACCTGTGACTGTGAGACAGAAACTACAGCTTCTTTTATCTGACTGACAGGATCAATACTATGACTGTGAGATCTTTGGAGAAGTCTCTCAAAATAACTGGTGAGTGTTCCATCTGCATTCATACTTTTATGTTAAACATGAAAGTATCAGATGTATCATTCAATACACTAAGTAACCATCATTACCAGCGAGTATCCTGCTCCCTGATTAGACAAGCCACAGATTGCTTTTATTCTCTTCAGCTTTTATGATTTTAAACCAAGGCAAGTTCCTTTCCAAGTATTTTAGATAACTTTGTTTCAATGTTCTCAATGTTCTTCTTGTTTTAAATCCAACTTTATTAATGCAGAATGCATTAATTAAAAATAATAATAAAAAAGAACGAAATCTTACCTCCAAGCTGTAGAGATATTTGAAACTGTTTTTTTGATTGGCTGCCCTTTCCACAGCTTGAGCTAATTTTACTGCTCCTCTACCACCAGCCGACCAGTGATTGCAGGGTACAGCATCAAATGCTCCAGACTCCTTTGCAATCTTACACACCAGATCAACCTCAGCTGGAGAGTCAGTTCTGCCAACAAAACAGTCCCATCTCATTATTTTGTTTAATTAGTTCTCTTTTACAACCTTATAAACTTAGCCTTATTTTACCATCAGCAGTGGTAAAGCAGGTGTATATAGCAATTTTGCCATACATAATGCATTTATATACAGTGCATGTATTTACATGTTTCAAGAAAATTTTGTAGTTGTTACAGTTAATAAACATGTTAATTAATGTGTTATACTATATATAATACTATATATAGCATATATTTCTTTTTTGTTGGTTTTAAAACCTTAAGAACAAGCTAAGAACTTAAACATCTTTATATTCATGATGAAAGAAGGCAATTCTTTAATAGCTTCTTTGTTCATACCAAATTGAATAATTTAAAAACCAAAAGTGAGGAATTTGAACTGTGTATTTACTCACAAGAGTAATGAAAGAACAGACTTACTTGAAGACGTTTAGAGCAACCACAACAGGAACTCCAAAGAGCTGAGTAATTTGAATCTGTTTCTGTAGATTACAGCAGCCATCAGCTACCAGCTGGAGGTTCTGTGCAATTAAATAAAAAATTAATGGAAATGGTAAGATACATAAATCTTTCTCCAGCCACAGAATTTTCCATAAATTTAAGTGAACATAAACAGTGCTGATCATGACAGTTGCAGGCAAGTGAAATTCTTCCAGATGACAGTATTCTGGCACTTATTAATTCTCATTCCAATTAAAAAGCATCAGACACATTTAAGTAACTAAGCAGTGTCCAATATTTGTACATGAATCCATTGCTCTTTTCTGAGACACAGGAAGATGGTGCAGCTGATGACTGGTTGCTTGTCATGATTGTGAAAGGGATGTTAGTCTGCTGTTTGCAAAGTTTATAAACAGACTGCAGTAGTAGGGTGGGGTTTGACATACAGGTGTGTTAGATGCAGAATTCATATATATACGTACATAACACAGATAAAGGCACATTACTGAATTTTCTTATTTACTCTTTTGCATCATACTTTGTGGGCCTTGTCTTCATTGTAACAAAAGACATATCCTTAGCCTCATACAAGCAGAAGACAAGAATTCGTCTGGAGTGAAGTGACAAAGAAAACAAACCAGCAGAATCCCCTCTTTATTTGAAGAGGGACATCCCACCCCAAATGGGAAGAATAAACATATTAAACTTGTTGGTTAATGAACAGGTATCATTAATTTCAGGGAGTGTCCTTGACACCTACACCACTCTGCTCTTGTGCTTCTACAAATGCCTGTATGTTGATCAGTCTGAAAACTTAGTGGTCCTGTTAGAAAAGGTTATGTTTCAGCTCCTTATTACAATCCATCATGCAATTACACACGTCATACACCTAAGAGGGGCAACACAAAGGGGCTGAGGGAAGACGAGGTGGTTTTCCTTGTTGGCATTGCCTGTTAGAGATGTTCACTGAATGTCAGCATTAGAGCACGCTAATTGTCAAACCTGAGGCTGCACACTGTCCAGCCAGAGCAGGGAGAAGTTCTGATTCTCTGTACACCATATTATTTTGTTCCTTTAAACAAAAACCTCTTTAAAGTTCTATAACAGTTGCTCTTACCTCTTCTGTGTATTCTTTCTTCAAGGGGGCTCCAGCAGTTACCTGGGATCAGGTAATAATAAACAATCAAAGTCATCACAGGTTCATACTTGTCGTAACCCTAAAGGGACTGAAGTGCAATTTTGCTTGCTTTCTGTGCTGACAGTCAACCCATACCAATGCACACAGCATCACAGCCTGACTGCAGATGCTGTTTTATTTCACGTTGCACCAGCACACAAACAATAGCAACACTTCCTATTGAATTTTGGTAGCAAGACACAGGTAGTGCCTCAGCAAGTAGTCACAAAGGTCTACTAGGGGAGGCAGCTGGATCTCATTCTACAAGTTGCTACAGCACACCAGCAGTGCAAAGACAATAGGCAGCAACTTCCAACAGCTGAAGAAATAACAGCAACACAGAAGAACATCATCTTTGATGTCCTTTAATTACTGCCCATGGCAAGGAACTGCATGCAAGTAATTTGTTGGAAAGCACAAAGGTATACATGCAAAGTGCATCACAAGGGTACTGGGGTACTGTACTGAGTCTCCAAGGACCACATAATGTCATTCTCAGGCACCAGACTTACTCACTTTTGTCTCTAGCACTAGTCCTTTTTATAGTTAACCTCCCAGTAAAAGTATCTGGTACTCTACATGCCTCAGTGATGAATGCATCACATTTGTAAACAAATGAAACCTTTAAACTTCTAAGGACACAAGTGAGACAGAAATAGAGACAGTTATTAAGACATATTTAAGTCCTATTTTTACTAGATTAAGTGATAACACATGTGAAAATATACTTGCCTTGATAGGGATGGAGAAATATAATTCAAAATAAAGAAAATATGCATTAGAAGTGTACTAAAATGATAGAAAAGTATCTCATTCTATCAACCTGAAAGACTGAGAAATGGTAGCTTGGCTTTAACTCTTAGAGAAGATTAGCTGTAAGGGAAACCATGCATTCTAAAATTTTGTGGCTGTGGAAACAGCTCTGGTATTTTCACCCAGTGTGACTGTTTCCCTGGCAGCATCACTCTCCAGCATGCTGCTGGGTAGATGAAAGTGTTCCTAGGAGTTAAGTATCTGTCTCCTTGGCTAGCAGAGTCTGATCTGATTGCATGCTCGGGGAGCATTTCTACCATCAGTAATCTCTAAAATCTCTTTGTGGCTTAGACAGCAGAAAATGATACACTGGTGACTCTTGGTACACCAGGAAAACACTTGCAAAATTTCGCCAGTTACTTCAGCATCCCTGAGGGAACTAATCTGAACAAAATAAAAGGACATAAGGGGTACCCATAACTGGAGTGAAAGAAATCTCAAAACCTTCTCTAACAGTGTTCTGCACTTCCACTCACATACTGCAACTCGAACTCATCTCATTCCTCCTCGGCTGTCAAATTTCCCAGCCTGTGACGACTTCAGTGCACTAACAAATGGTATTTCAAAAGGCAAGGGAAAAAAAAAATCTATCTCCTACAGGGTTTTTTTAAAATGCAACAAACGTCCCTTGCTTTGCAAGATATAGTTCTTGTTTGGAGCTCTTTCATCCCTCTTCTTTCATTTGTGGCCTAATTTTAGAGATAGCATAAACTTTAGTGATAACATCTATACTATGAGCTATCTCAGAAGGGTTATCTAAGCACTGCCCCATAGACTACCCCAAATATTTCTTAAATCAAGGTATTTTACTTATTTCAAATATTAGCAACAATTTGATTTTTCCAAGAAAGGTGCAAAAACTTACATTTGGCCCACCTCCATGCATCTTCAAAGCCCTCACTGTAGCAACAAGTACAACCACACTGGGAACCAAGCCAGACGCTCTGCATTTGATGTTGAAGAATTTCTCCATCCCAATATCAGCACCAAAGCCAGCTTCAGTTACTGTTAAACATTAAAAAAACAAAACAAAACCACACATTAAACATGCCTTTGGTTAAACACTGGGGGATATTTCTACTTCAGCATACAGTGCACTTAAATACACACCAGTACTCAGTTTTGAATGAACTTTTAAATAAAGGTCTATTTACATTACTGAGTCTGATTAAAAACCTATTCCCAACTCAGAAATAAATTCTCTTATTCTTATATGTACAATATGCCATCAAAGGTAGTTACATGGGGAGGAAACCAAGCAATCTAAATGAGTTTGAACCAAAGTATTTAAAAAATACCTAGTCCTCTAAAATCACTGTTTCCGTGAAATTATGTGTAAAATGATTGCAAATGTTGAGATATAAGACTTTCTTATATTATTCCTCCTCCTTTGATTTCACTAAAGATGTGCTTTCATCACCTAAATTCCTCTAGGTTTGCAGAACTTCTGGTGATCTCTTGCTTTTGTGGAGAGGATGCTTAGTTATAAACACAAACCAGCAGTAACAGTCACATCTCAGTGTTGAATATGATGTTAAAAACCAAATTAAATAATGGGATTTTGCACCAAATAAGTCAGACATGAATGTAACATGACTCAAGAGAAAAATCTGTGCAGAATACACCTGGCAAAGAATATTTAGTGGAGCTACAAATAAAGAGAAGATAATCTGTATTAAGTGATACCAGTCTCTTCAGAGCGAATTTGTTCTGATTTGTCAAAGAGAAATTATTTTAATTGCTTTTTTTAAAATCCAAGTAATTTCTTTACATTACGTAAAGACAAGCACACACACACAAAAAAAAAAAAAAATAAAAAAAATTAAGGGATTAAATCTCCCGTTGGCTGAAAAATTACCGATGCAACAGTTTCCCACCAGAACACATTAAAGAGCTGGGCTCAATGCACACTCTCAAAGATGTGAAGGGACTCTCAGGCAGACAAGTCAGGGAGGGAAAACAGCTTGCTCCAGAGGCTTCTGGACCTGACTCCAAGCACGGCTGGTAACATGTTCTCATAGCCCAAATCAACTTGCAAAAACTCATAAATTCCCTTCTCTTTCCCTGTTGCCAGCAGTTTTGTCTCTCATATTTAGAAGGGGAAGGGACCACAAACAGCTGATTGAACATTTCAGGACTGGCAACCTTCAGCAGGGTCAAGGAGGATGACCAAATCAAGATCAGCTCTGTTGCTGTGGCAGAAAGCATCTCACTGTTGGCAGCCGATGCACTTTAGGAAGTCCCAGCCTTTAAGCATTTGTCCTAACCCCACTGGTCCTTTTCCACCTCTTCTTCATTTTGCACAGGCTGAAACAATTGCCTGGATCTGCTCTGAGGCAGGAAATGGCTGCTGGGGCTGGGAGAGGAAGCAAGTAGTAGCAAACAAGGGGGTGGGCCTGCTGGGGGGAACAGGGACCTCTTGAAATAGTACCATGGCAAGTGTCATGATTAACTTTCTCCTCAATCATTGTAATAACTATATCATCTTTTTCTAAATAGCCCTGAGAAAAACAGACACACCAAACATGGGGAAAAAAAATAAATGTTTACACAAATGCAGTAATTCATAGGAGCAAAGCTAATGCCAGGATAAGTCACATTAAAAGCAGAGTCAGGGATCACATTTCTGCTTTCCAGTAACCCTCATTCTTCTTCTCCAGTCTCTTATGTGGCATAGGGTGATTAATGGGAACCCTGAATTAGGAATATATAACCACGATCAATCTTTAATACAAACAACAGATAAACTACCAAGTGCTTGAGAGGGTGGGAAAATAATTCGTCTCTTACAGAGATTGCCAGCACATATACATAGCAGTCTCCTAACATTTCCAAACAAAGTTTCCAGGGAGTTAATCCATTTCATGCCAAGCCTTTTCAAGGGTCAGTCTCCCTCTGAGAAAGAGGGGATTGCAAGGCTGCCTTTCAGTGGGAGAAAAGCAGAGATATCAGCCTTCCACAGCAACTGCTCACACAGCAAGCCTTCGGGCAGTCCAGGCAGCCAGGGCTGTGCATTTTCCTCTAGTCTTTGCAATCTTCCCTTTGATATGGAGGGCAGAACTCACATTTGCCTGAACAACACAAATACTGTATCAGAGTTCACGGGAGTGAGTGCTACAACATGGAGACCAGGATTTTTTCATTGCAAGTGGAGGAAAGGGAGACGAACGTCAGTGCTTTCTCCAGTGTGCGGAAGGAAACAGGATGTAGTAGAAAAGCTGCCTGGATGAAAGTTGCAACTCCATTTTATTTCCTCCAAGGAATAGTTAGAAGATAGAATAACATGCCAAGCTATTATATTTTAAATTCTTTGTGCTGAAACACTTAATACAATTACTTTCAGATTGTTTCCTGCTTTCAAATGAAAGCGTCAAAGAAAAACGCAGACTACAAATGGGAAGTTTCAAACTACTCTACATTTAATGATCATGAGCTAAACCAGCTAATCACTTTAAATGTAACAACAGAAAATTAAAGTAATATGCAGGCCCATTTATTTTGATAACAATTTTTCATACATGATTTGTCAACAGGAGAGAATTACACGTGAACTCACATAAATTTTGGGCAACAAACATCTACTTTAGTAGTCGTGGTGTGCTGTACTTCAGCTGAAGAAAAGTTTACAACACAAGCACTACCACCTGTCTGTACATTTTTGCCCAGCTTCAGCTCCCCCCCCAGGTGCCTGTTTATCCTGTGCCCTGCCAAGCTACCATTTTCCAGCTCCATGAATCACAGCTACCCAGGCTGCTGCCCTGAAAGCAAGTAGGGGATTTGTAATAGGTACCAGCATGGTGTTAACTGCTTGCTTGCATTTCCAGGCCACAAACACACTTCTACTGCAGTTTTAACAAAAGTAAAGACGTAAATGATTTGCCTTCAGCAAGCTCACAGTAAACACATGGGTATTTGCACTTCCAGGCTGGGAACACAACTCCATGGCAAACCTGTACTGACCTAGATCAGTGTTATTAGAGTCCCAGGACTTTGTTTTGCCTTCTGGACCCCCTCCTTGCACTGAAAAGACTCAATGATGAGCTGGACAAGTGCTAAAAGATTATCTTCTGGGTGCAATTTTCAGTCAGTATAGTGCTTTGGACTCTCACTGTGTGGTCATATAAAGTGCAAAACCTAAAGTGCAAACCTATTGTTCGATTTTATGCTTCAATTTGAGAGCTTAAGCATCATAAAGAACATTGGAATGAGGATTAAAAATTAAAATTTCATGTATCAGCAGTGCACTACCATTGCATTACTGTTAAGAGTGGGCTACAGGTCAAACCTAGCAAAAATTTACATATATATCAGAAATAAAATGGCCAAATAAGGTTAAATAATTTCTTCTCAAAAAATATCCATGTGAGTGTGACCAAACGCAGCTCATTCTAACACATCAGGGTAACTGTGGGATCTTGGTTCAAAAAGCCAGTAGGCAAAACACCACACACAATTGCTGCAGGTCTTTCTAGCGATCATTTATGTGTCATCTACTTCACCCACTCCTGCTACAAAAATCATCAATAAAACACAGTTTTCTTTCAGAGCAAGAACCAAAAATATCAAAATTAGGTAAGGGGGAAAAGGGGAAGGAGAAGCCCATAGGGGTGAAGTTAGGCAATAGAGATAAGTCTGCCGGGTGGTGTAAAGTCAGAACAAACTCTTCACTGGAGTCTTTAATTCTACTTCAGGGTTCAGGCAAATGAATAAATCACTCTGATGGTTTTGTTTCTTGTTCATAATTATCATAACCTCCTTCATGTAATTACTGCCTTACCAAGGACATCTAGGAATCACCTACATGTGACAATAGCTTAAACAGACAAATGTCGTGTGTTAAGCAGCTAATCAGATTTCACCATCATTCTTGATACAAATTGTAATTTTTCTCCATCTAAAAATACATCTATCTTGCTATAGCTGCATGAAGAGGTTCCACATTAGTCTTACATTGATATAGTGCTTAAAAACCTTACAGAAAGTGATGTTTAGAATATTTTTCAAAAAGCTATTTCACCCACAATTGAACTTCATGTGTACTGAGGGTAATTTCTAGTGAAAGTATCTTTTCCCTAGTCAGCCCTTTGTATCAACAAATCAATGTCAAAATAAAGAATTTCTATTACAAAGGGCCAAGTCAGATGCACACACATGAGGCGAAGCTTGAGGACGAACTGTGAGCCTGGATTCCTGAACAATGTAAAAGGAAATGGAAACTCTGAGCTGCAAGTTGCCATTTACTCCCCACATGTAAACATATCTGTTCTGGTGCAGCTGTCTGCTGGTAAACTCAGGAAAGGAAGAGCTCAAAGTCACAGAAGCACATGAACTGTGAACCTGGAACTAGAGATATGCTGGCTATAAAGTACTGATACGTCCTTTTTTAAGTGAAAAATACCAAGGTGCACAATCGCCAAAACAAACCAGGATGATCAGTGATTTCTCTAACAGGATATCATATTTTTGTTAGTATAGCTAGGAATGAATAAGCCAGATGTTCATCCATTCTGACTCTAGCAATTACTTGATGTGAACTTCCACTATTATGACTGATTTTGGAATGTAACAAATACTTATTTTTCCCCCTCCCTGCCCCTCCAAACAGAGGGAGTTTTCCTGTTCATTTTTCTTTCCACGCATTCTCAGATGTCATGGAACACAGGAACTCCCTGCTACCACTGCTGAACACAAAGTCCAGCAGAAAACTACACGAGTATGTTAAGCCTGAACATTTTTCACACCATGAGGAAAATACTTTGCACTGGTTGCCAAAATTTTATGTTGTTGTTGTGAAGTCTAGAAGAAAAGGTAATAGGAAAAATATTTGCCCCTAAGTTTAAAAGACCATAAGCTAATTGGATGTAATCTGTACTTTCCACCTTTTGCTAAAGAAAGATACCAGGGCAGTATTTGCCCTGCCAAGGTCAGGGCATTGGAGATTTTTGATTGTTGACACCCAATCCATGCTTTTGACTGAACCAGCAGATATGGCAATTTATTTTGCCTTCCTTCAAAGGAGACTTATTATCTCCTTTGGCTGAGTCTCAGGCCTCAGCTAACACTGCCTGCTGGCAGCAAGGGCTACATAGGAAACTTGGCTCCCAGGAAAACACTTAAATTAAGTGTTGATTCCCTTGGGACTCCATAACAAGCTATTTCAATCTTTTCCTCAGAAATTTATTTTTCCATAAGAAAGTAATCTTACCACTGAAATGCAGAGCAGCTTTAAATGAGAAACTAAAAGTTACCTCATAACCTCTTATAGTTACTCACTTTTAATATTAATTGCTGTTAACTTTCCAAGAGCATCCCACATATTAAACAAAAGGCAAAAGTACTCATATAGATCATTCCCAGACTATAGACAATAAAGAATTACAGAAAGTTCATTTATTTACTCCAAGCCAGACAGATCAAGAAAACCCTTAAACCTTAATCCTCTGACAATTAAGGATACAATTCCTTTTTCTGGGTGTTAAAAGGCCTGTTTATGTATGTAAGTTGCAGATGTTGGATTTAAAATTCAGGGTGGGAATCAAATTGAGAACTCCAGGAGTAGCACTGTGTGACAGAAAGCATGCTTTATACATCTCCACAGCTCTGCTTGCCTCCCTGTCTTGAAAATACCCAGAAGTGCAACTGCAATGATTCCTGCCTCCAAACCACCAATTTAGGGCATGGTTTTACACCGTGGCTGAACCAAATGAGCACCCTGCCTCACTGAAAGGGTAATTCTTGTTCATTCTCAAATCTTCTACCTTTCTCTCCTGCTCTCTCTCACCCTGCTGCCCAGATTTTTTTTGGCATTCATTTAATTGGGAGGTAAACTGTTGCAATTTGCTAAACAGAAACAAAAAAATACAAAAACACAGGGAAAAAAAAAAAAAGGTCAGTTTTTCCACTGGCCTATATTTGAATTAGTTGAACTAAGACCAGACAAGTATCTGAATGTGTTCAAACAAGCAGCAGAAGCAAGGGAAGGAAGGAAGATACATTTCAGCAGTGGTAAACTTAATTCTCTAGCCACCTTGTCAAACCGTATTCCGATACCTGAAACGTAAAATTTGACATTTTCTTGCAGCTCACTATAGTAATGAGCTCATTATTTAGATTTATTACTAGAGATTAAAACCAAGAGATGTCTTACAAGTCACAAACAATTTATTCTAACAGAAATTAAGTGAGCTGAATGTGGCTTCAAGGACTACATGTTTCTTTTAATCCCTCTGCTAAGCCTGTTGGGTTTCACAGTCACTGCCTCTTAATTTCTGTGTCCTATACTCATGTAAAGATCTGTAACTACTAGGCTAAGTGTTGGGCCCTGACATGAATTGCAAGGCATAGCTGAATACACTAGCCAAATACACACAGTCCTCCAGTTCGTAACCTCCTTCTGTTACAACATTAACCAGAAAAATTGAAACAAAAGAACTGTGAATTTTAGGTTCTATCCTTTAACCATTCATAGCACGTTTTCTTTGAGGTAACAGAGTAACATTTGCTCGTAAGACAGATGACCAGGTTTGGAGCACAGCAAATGGCACAGGAATAAGGCAATTACATTACATACTTTAAAGATCACCATGGCCTTTGGCAAAAGGATTATTAGTCTTCTGGTAACTACAAAATTAAAGCCTCACCATTTCTTTATTTGGAGTTGTGTGTTAGGAATAATTAACAGCAGCTCTGATGGCTCTTCATTTAAGGCCATTCTTCTACAATTCTGCAAGGAGTACATTAACTTCTAGTACCCACAAAATTTCCCTAAGGGCTTAAAATAAATTTCATCACACTTAAACCATATTAATCAATGCATACCTCAGTACCAGACTGTCATTTACTTCTGCTTTTAAAAGATCCGGTTGGCTGAAGCTCCTGCCACCAATACACCTTTCACCAGAGTGAAACTGCTTTCTGTTGAGCTCTCAGGTTTTGGGTCCTTCTACACTCCCCTTAAAAAAGCTACTGAAAATGGACTTCGAACATGCTGTGGGTACAAGCATCTGGAAAACACTAACTTCAAGGGGCAGGCAGAGAGCCTGCAAATTTATTCCCTGGAAAAGTTCTAAGCAATGGTCATGAAGCAACACATATTTTAGCACTGGTATTGTACTGTATTGTGAAAAAGGAAAGATGGATGCAAAGAACCCTCTTCTTGAGGCAAACCACCATTTTGGCATGTGCCCTGGAAGAGGACATACTTCCTGCAGGGCAGCAGAAATACAGTCGGGCAGTGAGTGAGGAACACAGAACTTCTGCAGCCAGGCAAGCTACCATCAGAGCCTGTCCCATCTCAGAGATTAAATCCATTCAAGCAGCACCTCCCACCACATGCTGGGCTGTGGGTGCCTTCACATGTCTTCGGACGGGCATGACTGGCAGAGAGGGAGGGCCCAGGAAATCGCCCTGCTCCTCGTTCTCCTCGCACAGCAAAAGCATCTGTGCACGGAGTGCAGCAGCGGAGTGGCGGCGGCCGAGGCTGCGGCGAATGCCACACAACAAAGGGCCGCTGAAGCACGATGATCAATGCTCCTGTCACTTGCGCAATCACCCGAGGCACGGCAGGCAGGAGTCATCCATCACCGCCGAGTAGGTTCACCCCGCCGGGCACGCAGCTCTCCGCCCTGGCAGAACGCCCCCGACACTGCACCCAGGAGCAGCATTCTCCATCCTGCCCTTCTAAAAGCAGGGGAGCACTTGCTTATTATGCTAATGATTTTGCCATGTCTTAGGCACTGTCTTTTCTAGGCACCCACGTAGTGCAGCTCTCTCCTAGAAGGACAAACAGGTTCTGGTTTTATTTCACCCCACTGAAGTCTTTACTAGGAGAAAGAATGCCCTCCTTTCTTGATGGGCCTGGGAGAGGACACCAACAACACTACTCTTGGCAGCACAACCACATCTTTTAGAAACTCATGGAAAAGGGTATCTCCTGTTACGGATCCCCAGGAAGAAGAGTATTATTCCCCTGTGTTAGCAGTTTGTCTTGATGTAAAAATGACCTAGTGAAACATCTGATGCAAAGGCTGTAAATTACTCTACAAGACCACCCCAAGAGCTTTGCTGGAGAGCTCTGTGAGAGTGGAAATTATCCTACAGAGTGCAATACGTGTATTAAACGCATACAAAATTGAAGATATCAATAAACAGAAAGACGTTCCACGGAGACAAAGAACACCAGGTACTGTTAGTAGTATTTTAGGAGATGGGAAATAATGCCTAATAGTGAGAATGTGCAGCATAAGCCACAGAAAGCAGAGGAGGGTAAAAGAAGCAGGAAGACAAAGCCCACTCTTCTGCACAGACTTCATGCAGTAGCCACATACGAGGAGAAATGCAGAAGAATCAACTTTGGAAATCATGGAAGCTTTCCATGGAAGCTCTCCAATATCTGTTGCAGGCTGGTTGTAATCACATGTAATTTTAAAATTATATATACAAAACTGGTATTTGAACCTCTACTCAAAGTGTAAGATTGATGATCTGTGACAAACTTATTAATATGTATTTGCTGTTTTCCCTATGATTTTTGGATAAGGAAAAAGAACTCAACTGTTTAAAATTGCTCTGGAAAATAATTGTGTCTGTTAAATGATATGATGTCACGGGTAATTTATCTTACAGAAAAATTACAAACTGAGGAGAGAGAAGGTACCAAGGTCACACACCAACAAATTCCATCTTCCTACATGGAATTCCCAATTAAAAATGCAGTCAAAACTAAAATCAAACAAAACCATAATTCTGTTGGTTTACACGACGAATCCTTGCAACTGCTCATGGCTAAAACAATTCTTTAATGCCTATCGTGAATTTATCCACTTAACCACAATTCATGTAATCAGGACAAAAGAACTGCCATTGCAGACTACCCATTACCATTCCTGAAATATTTCTACATTATTAGTTGTCCCTCCTTACTATATATTATAAATTATTAATGTTTTTTTTCAATTCCTCTTCATAATTGCCCATCATCTTGTCATCTTAGCTACTCTATCATCCTTTAGCCCTCCCCCATATTTTTGTGCTTTCTTGCTCCTTGTGCAGTGAAGAACCCCAAAACGTACACTGAATTCTTAATTGGCTTCTGGAAAGGCTGAACCTGCAGCCCTTGATTTATGAAGCTGTTACTCAGTCTCTCGGGAGCTCTGTTTGAGATGCTGTAGATGGAGGCAGCACAAAGATACCGTGTCCTCATGCATGTAAAGCATCTGCTTGTCCCTGAAGCTTCATTCCCACACAGGGCATGCAGCCACTGCCAAGCAGAAAATACATTAGGAGCATGTGCCTTATTCCTGCAGGTAGCAAAGCCGAAGAGCTTGAGATTGTCAGCTTCAATGAAGCTGTCAGCATAGAAGGCCAATGATAAAGGGACCAAAAAATAGGCCCACCATATAGAAGACAGGCAGGCCATGCACAATTTAAAAAAGGCTGTGACCCACATTTTCTCTTATTGTAATAGAATCTAATCTCTCAATCAAATCAAATTAATCAAACAGCAGTTTTATAAAACTGCAAAAATAAATTACACGGTCAGAGCATTAAACCGCCCCTGAGATACCTTCTTTCAATGAATTTTTTTATAGAATCAGAGAGCAGCCTTTGAACACTTTCAAATATTCTCAACATCTGACCTTCAAAAGCACTTCGGCTAATGCCAAAACACCACTCTTCCCAATAACAAATCATACTGGCCATATAAAACCTAGCATTATCTTATTAACATGCTTAAAAATTGTTTATAAACAAGTTTACATTCCTGGACATGAATTCTTGAAGTTTTCTTTAAAGCTAATCTGATTAGGTGATAAGATCAGATATGTAAACAAACCTACTTTCTGTTTTCAAAGTGAAATAACTATTTTTCTGTAATTATTTTCTGTAAAAATACCCAGCATACAATAATACATATAGTTTGTTGCCTGAAAACTAAAAAAACCCAACAAAACAACAATTTAAAGTTAGCATATTTTCAGAGAAATCACACTGTTTTTCTTTTATATTGCCTTACCGCAGAGTACTTCATTTCTGAGGCAAAACAAAACATCTTTAAATAAAAATATTTGGAACCCTTAGCATCTGCACTTCTTTTCCAGGAACATCTAAAGACATAATCTTAACCTTTTCCCCAAACCACATTATTTGAATTGGGCTCACTGAGAGGGCAGCACTGGATGAGAAGAAAACGCATCAGAGTTTTGATCCTGAATAAGAAAATTTAGCTTTAAACAACAGTTTTTGAAACACCTGTTAACAGAGCTCTCAGTGTGCCTGAGCTTATGGAATACTAGCGAAAAACAGAAAATCAACTCAGCAAAATGTTAATTTGTACTAGATGATATTAAAGCTTTGCCTACCATAACTACCATAATCAAAAATGAAATACATGTATTTCATTTTCCTTTTCACATTCCACACTTGTATTGGTTTCCCTGGAGCCTTGATGAATTAGCCAGCCATTCCAAAAGTAAATATACTAAGTAAATAAACAAACAAACATTGCTTCCCCCCCCGCCAGTATGTGTACATTATTAACAATTTTGATTATAAAAGCTTTCAGAAAACAAAGCACTTCTACCTGCAGATTCAGAATGAGACAGAAAATAAAAAAGCAAACACTGGTTTCTCCAACATGATGTAAATATCTGAAGAAACCTAATTCTTATACAAGTTGTCCATAAAAAGAACGCTAGCTTTCAGGATCAAAAGGTCAGTAAATGAACCAAACAAAAATCTAATAAAGAGCTAACATTTTCAACTGATATTAAAAATAAACCATCCACTAAAATTAAAATTCAGCCTTTGAAATGGGACTTGAACTCTTTATGCATACTCTGCCCTGCTGACCCTTGCTAAAGGGTGTAAGTCAATATGAAATACTCACAAATGGAGAGAGGGTGATGGATTTTCTGCCAAATAACCCTAAGCAAAAGTAACGCTGTTAGCTGGGGAGCTTGCTTTTATTTCCTTTGCCAAGAGATGAATTAAGAGAACTTCCCAGCATACATGAGGTTTTACTGTTTCCAATTTTTTTAACCTCTGGTTCTTTTCTTCTTATAAATAAAAACAATACAACCAGTAGACAGCAAGAGAACAAAAGGAGCTGCTTCTTCTGCATTGGGAGGTTTAAAACTAGGTAAGACTGCTAACTTGGGGAGGGAAGGGAAAATAAAGAGAAGTTGCAATGTCATCAGTTTGTACTCTGTAGAATGGTATTTTATGTATCAGGAACTGGGCAGTGCCTCTACTTTCTCAATGAATGACACATCCTACCCATCTATTTTTACCTCTGGGTAACTATCCTGAGACTGAGAATAATGGATAGCCCTTTACAGTTGTACACTCCATTTAGTTTATGAGTATCACTGCCAGAGGAAAGAGTTGTGTTTATCTCTAACATGTTGCAGAAGAGGTCAGCATACAGGACATTAAAATACCATGTCAGCTTGTAAGTAAATTCCTGATGCATGTTTAAGTACTGGCAGCTGCCATGGCTCTACAAAAGCCCTGTTACCTTAAAGTTCCTGTTATAGCAGTGCTTGTCATCTCCCTGTTTGCTTTGGTGAGGCAGTTTTTGCCCCCAAGAAAGTTCATAAACTGAAAGAACACATGGGGAAGAATGGGATTATATGTGCAGGCACAGAGGCTGAAATTACTTGCTTAAGGCCAGAAAGCCAGTCAAGGATGGAGGTGGGAATAAGATATATGACTCCTGTCAGGCACTGCAGTGCCACAGCCACAAGACAGGCCGGGAGATCTCCATCAAAGACTGAGTGCTGCCGGAGGCAAGCGATGGACTCGGCAGCTTTGTCTCCTTGTCTTTCACTGAGCCAGAAAGAGGAGACAGGACAGGTTTCCTCATGGCACCAGCTCCTCAGGAGCCAGCTCTAGTTACCAGCCAGCCAGAACGAACACTCACACCTCCCTTCCTGCCTCCCCATCATCATCATGGCACATTCCCCAGGCGTACAATCCCATCCCAAACACGATCTCCGCTTCATCTGCATCTTCATTCTACTCTGAAAGCCCATATGAAGGGAAGAGAACATGGATTTCTCAAATAAGCTACATGTGTCCAGCTCTCTGCTTGTTTGTGACCCAGCCAGCTCAGTTGTGGTGTGACACTTCATTTAGCATACAACCAACACACAAGTGCCCCTTCACATCTCCTTGTCCGTGAGAAAATAATTTAATTCCTTTTCTAGTGAGGCACAGAGCAGCATCCATCCACCTGGAAACAATAAAAACCCCACTGAAAATAACTGTGACAAGGCCACACTACTGCTTAATTATTTTCTATCATGTAACCATTAACATTTCTTTCTTCATACTAAAATCACCCATTAATTCAAAATTCTTTGAATGTACAAATTAAAATGTCTGGTCTCTCACATGACATCTAGCCTGAGAACAGTGGTAACTTCTGGTCACTTGGAGGAAAGGCAGTCAAATAAACAGCTTTGCTATCCTGCAGGGTTAACTTCTTAAGTAGAAGATAAAGTCACTATTAATTACATAAACTCTAAAAGAGAGGAAAAGACAGAGTGAGCTGCTACACGAGGGAACAAGTGTCAGAACCTGCGAAGGAAATGCAAAGAAATTACAAGGGTCTTCAGCCCCACAAATTAAAACACAGAAGCTATTGCTGTAATATAGTAAAAATGGAATTAAAACCCCAAAATACACAAGAGCTGAATGCACTGTTCTAAATAAAATGTGAATCAGAGTTTTCAAAATCCTGGAAGAAGAAAAATACAAACCACAATGCTTGTATCAACATGTTAAACAAGTTCCTTTTCTTTTGGTGCCTTGTGCCTGAAAAATATCAAAACATATCTTCAAGTAATAGGGGGAAGTCTGAGTGACTACAGGCTTGACGGTTTTCTAACAGATTTTTAGGAAGAGAATAACTTTAAAAAAAATTGAAATAAGTGAGAAATATAACTTTTGTCTACCAAAGGGAGGCTATGCCAGATTAAAAGCTTTCTCCAGTGATGAAAATATGACATCTCATCAATGATGGGGAACAAAAGAACCTGCTACAGCAATACACAGGAGTCTGTTAACCAGGCTAGAAGAAATTTACTACATGATTAAGGGGAGAATAGGCAGCCACCACACAAGAACTGTGGGACAGGAGAGAGGACCAGCCCCAGGGCTCCCATTTACTGTTTGTTACACCATGTCAGCAGAAAGACTGAGGAACACTGACGGAGTTTATTGGCAACAGCAAAGCTTGAAAACATACCACATGGGAAAAAGTTTCTGTGCATTTATGAAGAAGAGAAACAGAATAAAAGCTATTGGTAAAGAGTTACTGCCATTGGAGAAAAATATCAAAAAATCTGACCTATGATTTGGGAACTTCATACTTGCAAACATCAGGGAAGAGTCTGGGAGCCTAGCAGAGTCAATCACAGTCATGCACGAAAAATGTGTGCTTGAATAGTTAGAGACAATATTGTTAAAAATTATCACTTGAGAAAGAGAGGACTAAGCTGTAACACAGTAAAAAAAGAACAAATGAGTCCAAATTTGCCATGGCGAGAGTTAAAAATCCTAGCTGGTTTCAAACTGGAGCTAAGTCAGTTTATGAAGGAGATCATGTGATATGCTTATCAGATAAAGCAGAAAACTCACCTAAATGGCCAATGATTTATAATCACATGTTCTTTTATTTCTGTAAATTGCCCTTCACAATTTTGGATATAAACAGCAGATTTGGGAACAAACATTTACAAATATATTTTGTAGCAAGGAAAGACTAAGTGAATTTCCAACATATTTTTTAGATGGGATTTTTCTTTTTAAGGAAAGGAAGTAAAATCTCACTACAAGATAATACAATAATTTAGGAGGTTTTGTCTTCAAAATAGCACCACCTCTCCTGACTGGGCAAAACATCACTTTTTATGCCAGGTGTAATATTGGTTAGACATAATTCAATGGTTCATGATTAATACCAACTTTCAGTTTTGAGTTCAGCTTCACATAATTTTATACTATTTCAAATTAATTCAGCTCTGAAATACAGCGACATATGATACTGAATTAAATGCTAGAATGCTTCCTTACATACAAAAACATTCAGGACAGCTCTCTTTTACTTTATCTTTCTTCTGAAAAGCTTTATATTGTAATATATGCTAAAGAGCAGAAGAAAAAATTTATAGAAATCTGCAATGATAAGGGGTAGTCAGAACTTTCTCAAGGATTCTGAATACACAAAAATATAAGAGAAGATTTGATTCTCATTTCACATAATAATTCATAAATTATTTCAAGACTGTTTTAAGCACTTTCTGCAAAAGAAATAGATAGTAATTTAAATCATTGTTACCTGACTACAAGTTGCAGCAAGCTATAAGCAAGCATGATTGGCACCCAGATTATTTGTGACAAGGCAGCTTTCAGGGACTCTGCCAGTGAAGAAAAACACACTGCACTACATTTCGTCTCTGAAGACTTTCCTGCTTACTGGTAAGAAAATTTGCTAAGATTTTAAAAGCATGACGAATGAGTGATTTTTTTGTTCCCACTTTACAACAAGTGAAAGAAATGGAATTTACTTTTACCTCAGCAGTTGTGAGGAAAGTAATAAAAAGGGCAGCCTGGATGTGAATGGCACCACCACTCACAAGTGAACGGCACAGGTTCATGGATCTTCTAGCAGTAATGGTACCTTATTTTGCAGTTTGTGGTACCACTGAGACTTGTATTATTAGACCATGACTTTAAGAGCCCCACAGCAATACCAACCAACCCAGTATCACCTTCCCTCCCCACCCCACTGTCACAGTTGTGCCCAGCACAGCTGCCTGAACAGCTGCACTATGAATGGGGTCAGAGAAAAATATTGTGAAGTTCTGAACATCCTTTTTTCTAGTTTGTAGTACACACAGATCAGGGTAGGCAAGTAACACCTACACTGATAATGCTCCCAAACCACCCCATACTGTGAAACCTTAACCTTGCTTTAACACTTTGACAACAACAGCCACATTGTTCAGACAGCAAAATACTGGAATGCAATTGCACTGAATTTTGGGTTTTTTTTGTGAAAGCAAGAGTGAAGAAATCAGAAATTAAATAATGTAAGCTAGAAAGATGCTGGACAGATTCTTAAAAATTAAAGCTTTCTGAAGGGTCACTGAATGGAATTCCCTTCTAATGGTATCAAGCAAAAAAATATTAAAAATAAATCCTTGAACTTGACATTTAAATGTAATAATATCACATTACTAGTGGTGCCAAAAGAAGTTTAGCCAAAGTATTTGGGCTTTACTTCCTTTTTTGGAAAAAGAGTACACTAAAAAATGGACTGAAGTCTCTTATGACATAAAAAAAAATCTACTGAAGATTATTCACTTAGCGTACTAAACACATACAATTTTTATAAGGTGCTTTATAAACTTGTTAAACAATGTCTGCACTGAAAGTATGTAAAATGTATAGCCTTTGAAATAAAACTTTGTATGTACTGAAGAGATACTTAGAACAGCTAGCATCATTAGCTTACTCTAACCAACTGAATACCAACACAATAAAAAGAGTCAATTTTTTAGCTTATAAAAATTCACTGCGCCTACAAATTCTTTCCAATTACATCAAGTGTACCAACTAAAGAAAGAAACAGAAAGTGAACTTTTCTTAAGTCAGCAACAGTTCACAGTATTTCCCCTCTTGTCACTTGATAAAACACATCAGGACAAAGTTGCCCAGCACAGCATGCTCTCAGCATCGAATGTGACATGCCTATGGGAAGTAGCAAAGAAAGCTATTGACAAAAAAAGTCCAAACCTGAAAAACAAACTTGAGAAGAACTTTGCTTTAGGATTACAAGGATCTGCTTATGCTTCACTTGTCTTTTGATTCACAATAATCCCTCTCTTCAGCTGAAACATGAAGGAAATAAAGAGATGGATAGGGTAATCTGTTGAGCTGTGTAGTGCAATAATTTCAGACAGCTCAGGAAAGCCCTGAGTTCACAGATCCACAAAAGCTACAGTTCCAGGGTGATGATGGGTACATTCATTGTGCCACAGTGTGGGTGCTCCCCATGCAGGAGCTGCCTGCAGCCATCCTCAGTGGGCCATTCTTGCTCGCAGCAGGGCCAGGGGAAATCTGCAGGGAAACACTAAAAGGCTGAGAGGACAGACAGTCCAGTGGCAGCTGCAGCACTACACTTAAAGTTCAGTAGCAAAACTCATACCAAGAACTCAAAATGAGAGCAAGAAGGCTGAGTTATTGGTACATAGCAACAAGGCTCAGGAAAGAGAGAAAGGAAAAGATGATTTAAAAGGCTTAAGCTAAAAATCTAACAAAGGCCTGGGACTCACTTGGATACCCGAAAATGAAGCCAGGAATGCCTTCTGTTAAGGAGAGTTCACAACAGGACTCAGTAGTTAAACTTCATTTTTATTTTTTGTAAAGCAGACTGTCTACATCACTGTTACCTGACACTACTCTAAAGGCACAGCACGATGCCATTCCAGCTGAAAAGCAAGCAATGCAGGGTAGAGAGAGAAAGTAAGGTTTAAAAATAAATTTTAAAAGAACACTTTCAGAGGGTTTCTTTTTTTCTTGCCTTGGCCGTGGCACATGGTCACACAAGCAACTGGATCTACACAGATTGGTTTCTCACTGTTGGCTGTCCCAGCTCACCCTCTCCTGCACCAGCTCTGGTGTTTTTGTGACTCTGGGCTGAACTGCTTCTGTGTTAAGTCAGCAGAAAACTAAGCCAACAAAAAGGGCAATAGGTTTCTGCTGGGATGTCATGCAAAAAACAGTTGAGCACAGGCTGAGAAAGGAGACAGGCTTAGCTGCCCTGGCAATGCAGGCTCAGTCTGGTCAACTAGTGCATCCACAGTAGCTTTATTGGCACTTGAAAGCTCCAAATGAGGCTTAAATACTATAAATATTTATTTCAGCAAAACACCTTCTTCTGTGGCATTATCTCATCTTCCCCGTCACACAAAGCTGTTCACCCAGACACTGTCTGTTGAGGGGGAAGGAAAGGGCTTTTTTTTGTTGTAGTTGTTTTCAGTTGAGACCAAAAGTCCCCAGCTTAGCTTGTCAAGTGGCTCTGCGAACAGGTGTGCTGGGGAAACAGAGGGGTTGCAAAGGACTGCAAACAAGCAGCTGGAGGGAGGAGGGTGCTTAAACCAGGACAGAGAGTTTAAAAAGTCTGTGTTTGTAAAACTGTGTTGCAAATTCAAGCTGTGCTATTCTACTTAGTACTGTCCACACACTTAACAGAAAATTCTGCTCTAAAATAAATATGGTGTAAGTAAAAAAAAAAACAAAACCAAAAAAAACCCCAAAAAACCCCCACTATATATATAAAACAATAAATATATGAATTTTATATATTTTATATCATCATCTCACCTCATTGTAAGTGAGCTAATGCATGTACATTAAAATATTTATTCTACTATTCAGGAAAGTAATTTAATTGCAGAATATGTCACAGATTTCTTATGTTCCTGCTTTGGATGCCACTGAGAGTAATCTCATAGCCTGTGGTCCCTAAAACATCTCTCCCAGACACATGGCTCTGCAAGATACCTTACTCTATTCCTAGAACCTTTTCAATTCTTTCCTGAGCTTATGCAACTAACCTACATGGCAGAACTGTACTGTAATTGCTCATACAAGATTTAATGAGTGTCAGATCTAATGCACCAGAACACTCACAAAAGGGAAATGTGGAACAGTGAAAACTTTTACTTTTACTAGGAGTAAATAAACTTACTCAGCTACTTATCTACCTGCAGGATAGCTGTCTTGCACCCTGGCTGTCTGAATTAACTACAGGATCAGCTTTCCCCTTGAAGTTTCAATGGCCATAGAGGGCTGAGGCAAACTCCACAGTGAGCAGGAATGCAGTGGAGTTTCTTGCTACCTGCTTTGCTGTGCAGATTCACAAGGCACTGGGCCCTCCATCTCTATGAATGTCACCTCAGTGTGGACTGGTGCACACTTTGTAGCTGTCTTTTATGCTTCAGTTGTGTAGAGTAGGACAGGACAGTATTTAATAAACCAGTGGGTGCTACCAGTCTCTGCCCACATGCTCTGACTAGTTACCAGAAAAAATGTATGTTTTTAAACCATAGAGCTTATGGTAATTACAACCATTAGAACAAATATTTACACTTTTAACTACCTGCAAAGTTTATTTAAGTAGGCCACTCTATGAACTACTGCTTTTAATAATCTAACAAAGACTACAAATCATGCTGAAGTTCCTGGCTCTGCAGAGCAAAGGCAGTCTTATTCTGAAGCCAGTTTCATGGGGATTTGTATTCTGTGGAATAAAATCTGAACAAGAGCCTTTAGCTGGCAGCACACAAAGGTTTTCCTATACTGAAGCTACGCTGCTTTGTCTCCCAACAGAGAAACTGGAGCCAAAGACAAACAAAGCAGAAAAGAGCGTTAAAGACAAACAGGTGGATAAGACTGAAAAAAACTACAAGAAATGCAAGGATATGCTCTCTGTGCCTGAGGGATGCACTCAATGGAAGGGAATCCAAATCTAAGGCAGTACATTTTGGACTCCAAAACCTGGATCAAGACTCGTGACTGTTGCCAACATACTTCCATTCAATTGATACACAACTGACTCCTCACTTGAAAAGATTGCACGCTGCAGAAACAAAGTCACTTCACACAGCTTATGAAAACTGTTAGCTACCCTAAATTCTTTTGCTCTTCATTCCATAAAGCCATGTAACAACAAATATGGCCCAATGAAATAGGAATTCAACTAATTCAACATTTATTCAACTAATACATGTATTCAGAATGCAAAATGTTCTTTGAATGGATGTTAGGTTAATAGAGGGAAATAACCAGACCTTTAAGCTGTACAACATTGTAAAAAACAATCCTTTCCTGCATGTAGGTATGCATAAGCATTTGCATACATGTTTCTCTACTAGTTTAAGGGTGCTAGCATAGGAAATCTCATGTTTCACACTGCTGCATTTTTTCAAGAGTATTGTTCCACAGGTACTAGAACTTCAGCTTTAGGATTAATGTAATCCAACCTGGGTGTTCAGAGTGCTTAAGAGAATGGCTGCAGCAGTGCAGAGGCATCACTATTGCAAAGCTGCCAACACCCCTTTTATTTAATTAATTCTAAGGTTTAAACACTCACAACAATTTTTATAAAAGCTAGCTCATCTTTCAGCCATAAATTTATTTTGCCTGCAACTGTAAGCTCTATGTGTCTATTGTTGCTTGTGCAGGCTGAATTCCTAATATAAAAAGAGTCTGCCCACTCAAATGCTTTCACAGGAACATAAGGGCCTCATGGTGAGGTTTGACAATGCAGCTGGACCAACTGAATGGCTCACAGCCACCAAAATGAGGCAGTATTAACCTTTCTTCTACCACCTTGCCTCTGCTAGTCCTCTGCACTGGCTCAGGGACACCAGACCTCTGATTTGGCTGAGTTTAATGAACTGGTAGAGTAATAATTCATCAAGAAAAAAGAATAGTTTCTGTTGGTTTATCAAGTGAGGCCAGATGAACAGATACTGATAGAAAGAACAACAGGACACCTCTTTCAATGCAATCCAGTCATTTGACTGTTTCAGCCATCTTGTGGAGTGAATAGGTCACTCGTGAGTCAAACATAGTGACAGGACCACAGTGAGAGGAGACAAAAGGCAGGGTAAGAGAAGAAGTGCTTTTGGCTTATTATACCCTCACTTTAAGATAATTTTATACTGATATTAATAATAAAGTAGCATTCTTACCTTTAATTGCTAGTTTCTCCATTCATTAGCATAACTGCCAATTTAATAACAGATCATAATACAATAAACTGAGTATTTACTTACCTACAAATCCTTTCTCTCCAACTAATTTAAGAGCAATTTTATCTGCCAAAACAGAAGAATTTCCATGTGCAATGTTAGCAAAAGGTCCAGCGTGAACAAATACTGGTGTTCCCTGGATGATAAAAAAATATATGTAAGTAATTCAATGTATAGACATCATGGTTTAACCCCAGCCAGCAACTAAGCCCCACACAGCTGATTACTCACTCCTCTATCAGTGGGATGCAGTGGGGGAGCAAATCAGAAGGGTTAAAGTAAAAAAACTCATGGCTTGAGATAAAGACAATTTAATAGGTAAACACATGAGCAAAGCAAAACAAGGAATTCACTCCTGCCTCCCATGGATAGACAGGTGATCAGCCGAGGAAAGCAAGGTTCCATCATGTGTAATGGTTACTTGGGAAGACAAATGCCATCACTCCAAATGTCCCCCCTTCCTCCTTCTTCCCAAAGTGCTATTAGACAATTTAGGGATTCTAGGTACATCTCAGGTGCTTGAGACCTCATTCAACTGCATCCTTCCTAGAAAGGTAATAAACAGAAGTGCAAATCTAAACAACTTCCTCACCCCACCTTGTACTAGTCCACATTTCCACAACTCCATTACTGTGGTGAGCTATTCTGGCACATCCTGTAACAAGCACTAAATTCAGCACTGCAGATATACAAGTAAGAGCCCAGCTCCAGCCCTGCTCCAGCCCTCTGTGCTCCTGTTTTCCTCACAACAATGGCAACAGCCATTCCTGTGCAGGCAGAGAAGCCAGCAGAAGCTAGGAGAGACCAGAGTCAAGGGTTAAGGAGCTGGAGAGGGAGATGGCAGGGGATGTGCTGGGGTGCAGTGGGAATACTGACACAATAGAAAAAGCATTCACTGCTGCTGGAAGCCCAGGTGCAGAGCTGAATTCTCCTGCACTAGACACCAAACAAATACCCAGGGAAATTGACTCTGTAGAAGAACCAACCTAAACCACAGAAAGGAGAGGCAAAGAGTAAGCAAATTAGCTAAGTATAGGGAATTTCTCAGGTAGGAAGCAGTTCTCAGCTTCCATCTTAATGTTTTTGGCAGAACTCCCAAGGAAAGGAGAAATTAGAAAATAAGCATCCTCAGAAAGGGATTAGGAGAGATTACATTAACTTCAATTTTTTCTCAAAATCAGAATATGCAATAAGACAGAAGAATGCCACTAAGCTGTTTTACTACAAAATACTTAGGCAAACAAATGCCCACTGTTGCATTTGTGCATGTTGAATTGCCCAGTGGTTAAAGAAAAGGTGAACAGACAATTTCACATTATTTACACTGATGTTCTTCTCATCATTCTGTACTAGGAGCTACTGCCAACCCTCAAAGTTTCAGGCAACCTCCTTCAAGTTTTGACCAGAAACACCAGTTAAGGAGGACAGTGCTCTGTGGTTCATCTGTGGGGCACATCTAATAGTCCCCTGAACCACAGCTTGGAAACTATTAACCATAAAATATAAGTTGGTTCTTCCTCCTCCCCTTCCCCAGCCACCAGTATCTTAAGGAAACAACCTACATAGGAAAATCTCTATTTCACTACTGTAATCTAAGTGGTGTTTTACAGAAAACATGGACATTTTAGTAATGATGACTAAAAGTCATATACAAAAATGATATATGAACAAAAAGCATTTCTTCTTATTGCTTCCTTTAGAAGTAATAACATATAGTTCATTGTTCTGCTCAGAGGAAAGACAAGTAACTTTTTAGTCCCTGCTACATGCACACACATGGGTGGAGGCTGTACTCCAGGAACAACACAATTAAGCTACAACTCAGATAACTCTGCCTTGTACATGTTAGAGTAGAAACAGGAGCCAAAAAAGTAAATGAAGGAGAAATCATGCCATGTAAAAAGAGAACTGATGTAGATCCCTATAATCATAATGTAGTATTTACTTAGGGTTAGGTTTTTTTCTTGTTCTGTATCTGCTAATGAACACATACAGTATCAACTGACATTTTACACAGGCACACAAAAACTTAACATTAATTACATGTGCCTTCAAAGCTTCTATTTGGGCATCAGACTAATAGGTACTATGCAAAAGATGTTATCTGTATCCCAAAGAGCTTGTAACGTACAAAATCAAATGCAAGCAACTTTCACCAAGCTAAGCTGAAGCTTTACTTCTACTTTAATCCAACATTTACCCTTCTGGGATTCAAGTAAGTAGGACCACAAATTTTCAGCTACCAGACTCATATCCATAAGATTTATTCCAATTTGTCTTTTATTACTCAGTAAGACTAAGTTTACTCTTCCAGTCCTTAATTTCTTGTGGCAAGCAATCACAGGGCTGGTCTTATTAGAGCCCAGAACACACACTGGGCAGATGTGATGCACGGACCACAGCCACAGCCAGTGACTGGGCAGTGACTGCAGAAGCTATGCAAAAAGAGGTGCCAGAAGGGTCTCCTCCTAACATTCCCTGTGCTACTGTGTTTCCAAGAGTTTGTCCGCACAATATATGGATAGGAAGGGAATGTGGACTGTGGGATCCAAAATCCAGAATATTGGAAGTCAAGAGGCTCCCATGACTAACTTGAAATCCAACATACTACTAAATCACTGGCATAGACAGATGCTCTCCTGGAGCTCTGAAATCCACCAGAAGGAAAGGAAGAGCAATTGGAATGTTTTTTTCACAAGAGCAATCCCAAAAAAAAGTAAAGTCTAGGTAGCGAAGAGACTGAACTCCAGCAGGACCTTGGGAGCCTCAGGCACACCTTGGAACAGGGACAACAATGTCTTCTCAGGCCAGCTTTAGTGACTGTGCCAGTCCATCTGTCCCACTTATTTTTGCTACACTCTTTATAAACTATATGGAGAACCAGTGGCACAGGGATGCATTCTGCTGACTGTTTTCACTACAGACAATTTTATTGTCCAACTTTCAGTAAAAGAAAATAAACCCAGAATGTCAATAAATATCTGAAGTTATCTGGCCGCTAGAAGGATGTTTATAATACTTATTACCATCCTTCTCTCATCTTTACTATGAGTGACACTTCAAAAGTAACACAACAAACCACCCCAGAGCAGCTAGCCTGCAACTACAAAGGACTGTCCCATAGAGCAGCTGCTCTGTTACGCATGGTATAAATAAATGCTAAACATTAAGGGATCAGTCGACAAGAGAACAAATCTGTCATGAGAAACATGGATAAACACTATGAAATCATTATGCACATTCCAAACAAAGTAATCTCAATTCTACAGCACTGGATATAAGTAAGCTCCACTGAAGTCTGCGGTTACTGTAGATTCAGTGCCCTGTGTCTCCCATTTTCAGATTTTTACTGTCATTCCTGCATATAAAACACTGTCAATCACTAACACTTTCAGGCAGAATTTCTGGTGTCAGAATAGCAGGACTGTGATGGAAAGCAACCCACCAAGACACCTCTTTAAAAACCAGCAAATTAAAACACATCAATTCATATATGAATAAAAGCACTGACAGGAGTTGCCATTTCAGTTCCATGCAGGACTGACATTTGGTCATTTTTGATTTATGACCTTCTAAGCTTCCTCTTCAGTGAATGCAGACATCCATATAAAGTTGGTGCAAATCTACCGAGCACGTTGTTCTTCTCCCTTTCCACAGGCCCTTAGAAGCAACTCCTTAGGGCTGGTCTTATTAGAATTCCTGTAGATGGGAATTTTGGCTTCACGAAATTCCCATCTACAGGCTCGTGGCCAGATCACAGAGGAGTGCAGCTGCACTGGCTACTATCTCTGCAATGGCTCCTTCCAGTCACTGCTACCCACAGACACTAGGACTTAAAAATTATGCCAAATCAACTGTCAGTCATCCAGATCTCCTGCTCTCCCTCATCTGGCGGTCTTGTTGCCATTCCACAAAGTGATCCAGAAGACCTGCTTTGGTGTACAGTTTTGTCCCTAATTGTCACACAGGTCCTTGACACATTCTGAGCTGTATTTATATTATCTGTAATCATAATTCTGTTTTTTCACCACCTATGTGCTGTAGGATTGTTTCTCATTTTACTGTTGTCAAATCATGGTGCTGTTGCTAAAGGTCCTTACATTTTTATAAAGAATTTGTTCTCCCCAAAGGGATTAGGATTATGTTCCCCAATTACTAGTGCTAACCTCTCTGGCAATTAAGGATGCTAACTATTGGGTGCTACTTATTAGGTTTATTTCAAGGGTTATCCCCATTTCTGATTTGCAATTCACACATTCATCAGAAAGACAGCATTACATATAGCAGAAGAAGTATTACTACATCTACCATCCCATGGTACACTAGGGCTAGTTTGGCTTAAAATCTATCATGCTAGAGGGCACTAAACTCTCAAGTGGATCACTAGAGTACATCCAAGTGTGCAGGGCACAACATCCTCCTTTTGTTCCCCTTCTCTTTCTTTTTCTCTTTTTCTTTTTCAAACTGAAGCTATTAGAGGTAGCACATCTTACAGTTATTCAGATGAAGAATTAAAAATAATAACAAGGGCTCAAGAGCAGCAACAGCACAGGCAGTAATAGAGTAGGCCACTGCACCCCCAGGAAGGCCAAGTGTGTCCTGGGGGCATCAGGCACAGCATCACCAGCTGGGCAAGGGAAGGGATTGTCCTGCTCTGCTCTGCACTGGGGCAGCCTCACCTGCAGTGCTGGGGGCAGTTTTGGGAGCCACAGTGTAAAAAAAGACATTGAGCTATTAGAGAGTGTACAAAGGAGGGCAAGAAAGATGGTGGAAGGCCTTGAGGGGAAGCCATTTGAGGAGTGGTCACTTGGTCACTTGGTCTGAGGTCACTTGGTCTGTTCAGCCTGAGAAGAAGAGGGGAGACCTCACTGTAGTTACAACTTCCTCATGAGGGGAAGAGCTGGGCAGGCACTGATCTCTTCTCTGTGGTGACAATGACAGGGCCTGAGGGAATGGCCTGAAGCTGAGTCGGGGGAGGTTTAGGTTGGATATTAGGAAAGGGTTCCTCACCCAGGTGGCTGGGCACTGGAACAGGCTCCCCAGGGAAGAGGTTACAGCACCAGCCTGACAAGAGTTCAGGAGGTGTTTGGACAATGCTCTTGGGCTCGTGGTGTGACTCTTGGGGATGGTGCTGTGCAGGGCAAGGAGCTGAACTTGGTGATCCTTGGGGAGTCACTTCCAACTCAGCAGGTTCTGTGATTCTACATGAATCCTTTCAAAGCCTTTCAAAAGGACATCAGCCAAAGCACAGCACTATCTTGAAAAATATTTAGACAAACTGGGGATCTCCATTCTCATATTAGCCTGCTAGCCAGCAAGTATCCAAAGGATGACAAAAATTCATCTTTAAGACTCAAAGTGGAGGAGTGGAGTATGAAGCAGTCTTCTGAGCTGCTTTAGGTTGCTGTTTTAAAACAAACCTTCTTTGTGAGAAGAATTTAGGGGGGAAATGTATCTTTGGGTAATGTGGTCAGGGTCCTGCTAACAAGCAGTAGTGTTTGATGAAAGTTGGCAGATGCTTTAGCCATAGCATAGATTAGACTAGAAAAGAATACCACATAAAAGGCAGGAATTTTATAGCATAGAATATAAAGAAATGCAGGGAAAAAATAAATGCATGCAAATCCCAGAACCAAATGCCTATCAATCAAAAGAATCTCTTCTGACATTTATAATTTTCTTCCAGAACACTGGAAGATAACCACAGTATTTTCCAACAGATATGCAAAGTGCAAACAGAGCGACTAAACAATCAGAATCAAAGCTATCTTGTCACTGGTGCTTAACACACACAATGTTATCCAAGTGGTGATTATAATAATACTGAGTTCTGGCCATGACATTCTTATCCTGTGTGACCTTCAGTTTCTGCTATTGGATGTAATACTAAAATTATCACACATACACATACATTCTTCATACAGCCATACAAAAGAACAAGTTTTCTTTGCCAGGGAAAATAATTAAGATGGCTATAATAAAATAATATAGACTTAAATTCTGTTTTTCTGATATTCCCTAAGACTAGGAAGTTGTCCCCATCCAAACACAAAAACAAAAAGGTAGTTATCACTTCAACGTGCTGTAGAAAATGAGACATTTTTATCAACTGGTGATTGCACTGGTATCTTTCTGCATTCTTCAACTTTTCACTCTATCAAGAAGTATTCCAGCTATGTAATTTTGATGGCCAAATGAAAAGAAAATATAAACTGATTTTTCTCCAGGTGCATTTGTGTTCAAAGCTGCTTCATTATTTAGTAATTTTTCTTTCTTCTTCTCCCCTTGAACATTGCTCATCAGTTTCCCATCAAAACATCAATACCAAACTGCCCAGGCACAAAGTTAGCCTGTGCTAATTCTACATTCTTTAGGCTTTTGAAAGAAAGCTCACTAGGATAGGTGTAAAACATTCCTCTCATAGCCCATCAAAGCTTCATTTAGTCCATGAAGGCATTGTGACAAGACAGGGTGTCTGGGAGCCATCTTTTGAAAATGCATAAACAGCTGAAAGGACCCTACTGTGATTATCAATGGCACACACTATAATACAGATTTGAACGGCCACAGCAAAGCACCTGTTTTCCACACAAAATACTGGGCTGTGGGAATCATCATGACAACATCCACATAAAAAAATACACAAGAAGGACACTTTCCTGTAAGAACAAAGTGGGAAATAGTAGTAAATCTGTAACTTAGAAGATGAACCTCCCATGGTGCTCAGAAGCGGCTCCACAATGCACTGCAGCTTGTTTGCAACACTAGGTGAAATTATGACTATAGCCAGATCTCAAAAAGGAAGAAAACCACCAAAAAGATAATAATGCAGATAGAGCTGAATAGTTAACATAAACAAATGAATGTTTGCTAGAATGCCTTTATGGATTGGACCCTGGCTTGAACACTGAAAGTCCAGCACAGTTGCTGAAGAAAAGCATGATCAGCAAATATGGAATTTGAAAGTTAGAGAAAGGCAGGCATCTTAAGCCATACTTACCTCTAATGTCTGCATTAGCGTGGGCTTAATTGCATCTTTCATCAAAACTGCCAAAGCACCAGTTACTCCCTAAAAGACAAGAGTCCACATTTTAAGGAAGTCAATTCTAAGGTGCAACATTTCCAAGTTACACTTATAGTTAAAAACCCCTTACTGTTCAAAGCAGTGTTACATGTCACATAAAGTATTTAGATATTACCTCAAGGCTTCTAAAATTCTGTATTTACAATGTGACAAAAACAAAAATGATTTTATTCTGAATACACTTAAAAGCCAACAGGCAACTTCTTTGTCCTATTTCATAGAGAGATCAGAAACAGAATTAAGTGATCAGCATAAGGATGTTCAAGTTAACACAAGGTGAAATGCCAAAGGCCACTGAGATCTGAGAAAGCAAGAAGGCAATAGCTTGCTAAAACTGCCTAAAGAAATGACAGATGTATTTCTTTTATGACAGAATCAACAGCATAAACCAATAGCTAACAACACCCACAGAGGGTATTTTTCAAGACTTCTACAAATATAAACATAACAGATACAGGATGAAAGCAGGCAGAGCGTTTACTGGGGGCAGGTAATGAATACATCATAAGATTAAAAGTTAGAGGTGCCTTACTGTGATGATGAGAGCACAAAAGGAGCTGAGCAAATTGCTGCATTTTGGTTGTAAAAATCTTACTCCTCCCTAAAATTTTGTTGAAATATATATGTCACACTGTCTGACCTTAAAATAAATAAAAGCCATGACAGCCCTCTACACTAAATTTCAATGCCCATTCTAGAAAAAAAAAAAAAAAAGCTAGAGTGTGATCATCACTATCAGACTATATGAAGAGTGCTATCTAGAAACCACTAGCATATGTTCAAATTTATTCTTGAATTTCTTTGATTTTGAGATGATGTGTTTTGTTTTGAAAGAAGTAGATCATGGTTCAAAAAAACCACAGTAGTGTTATAAAGAGTGGCTCATAGACTTCCCAGAGAACACACAAAAAAAGAATTTAATATATTTTCATATTGAAAAAAACCATGAAAACCAAACAAAAATCCTAGCTGCTGTATATTGTTTAAATGAAGATGGAAAAACATGGGTACAATATTCAAGTTGCCTATAAGGAGATGAAAAATAATATTCAAATAAAGAAAGGCAATAAAAATAGTGCCTTTATAAATCCCAACACAGCTTTTGTCAACTAACCCCGAATTTGAGCAAAGTCTGCACGAAAATTTTGATGGTAACAGATAAGAGACATAAAAGTGATTAAGTACAGTATTTTATAAAATTAAATTTTCTCCTTTCTTAGGATCACATCTGAGCACAAACTTCAGAGAAAAATGACACAGAATATTTGACCTTAGATAAAACTGAATTGAAACCAAAATAGTAAATCTGGCTTCTACTGATGCAAAGCAAGTGTTTCCTTCGAGGACTGTGAAGGAGAAAGAGAATGAAAAAAATTTTCTTTGCAACTTCCGTCTCCCACTATTTACAAAACCCAATGGATCCACAAAGATATGAGAAACTGATAGTAAAAGAGCAGTTTTTCATCTTCTGAATTAGACTGCTGTTTCTTAAGATGTTAATTTTAGAAGCTAGGATTAAAATGCAAGGGAACATAAGCACCCCAGCTCTTCCAAAATGGGTGAGCTCCACCACCTCCATAGAAATAGTCTGGTCCTATGTTGCTTATATACCCAAATATTCTCATTCCTAGAGGAAAAAAAGCCAAATGCAAAACTTTACATCCAGTCTTTCAAGTGGTCAACAGCAAGAAAAACTACCTGAGCAGCCATGGATCAGCCCTACTGAAAAGAAGACTTGGGGGAAGAAGTGGAAAATAAAATGAGGACACTTCTTCAGTCTCCTCCCCTGCTCCTTCTACATAATAATGGCTCAAATCCTGTCTCCTTTGTTTTCTGATGTCTTCACCAATCTGATAAAAACAGTGAAGTAAAAAAAATACTTCCTCTGCATTTTAACTTTTTTGGGAGATATTATGCATTATTTGGGAAATACTAGACATGCCTTCTGGACACAACAACTAATTTTATCTGAAGCTGAAAGCAAAGAAAAGAAGAGTTAAACACTCCAATAGGCATATTTTGTGTCTATCTGCCTCCAATGGTTCTTAACCAGGTTTGCTGTCAACAGCAGTCCTTAAAAGCTAAACAAACAATAAGGTTTTCATACCTGACATGACTGTGAGAATGAAGTTTTCATTTCTTTGTATCCTCAATCCTCCAAGATCTAATACACAATTCCTACAGCTCACTCCAAGTCCTGTATCTGATTCACAGAGCTATTTAAGGAATCAGGTTCCTATTTCCAATTCAGAAAAGTTAGATAAACTTCTTATAAAAGAATTAGGGGCTTCGACACTTACACACCAATTAAGCTTGTGAGAGCCCAAAGATCATTAGCTTTCCACTAACTCACTGTCAGAGGAAAGAAGCAGGGCTCTGAATCAATTGTATACAGATGTTCACTTTCTCTGGGTTCCTTCCTGGAACTGATCACAGGTATTCCTGAAAATAATGCTCCTTCATCTATCCATCAGCCACCAGGGCAGGTATGCTCCCCAGGACAGCACAGATCACAGAGCACAAAATAAATTATACTCGTGACACAGGAAAGGCGAACTTAGATGAAAATTCAAAATACTTTCAAAGCAGCTTCCAGTGGAGCAGTCTCTGAAGTCTATCAAGACTGGAAATGAAAGCCAGCACCAGATGACAAGGAAAATGATTGAAAGTAACTACTATGAAATGAATAAAGGCTACACAGACTGAAGGGAGGAGAAAAACCCTTTTCTTTTTAGGAAAAATAATGAAGTACTTGCAACTTCTGTTCAATTGAAACTATAGTCTCTAACAAAATACTAATACTTTCTGCAATTTCAGTCCTGTGAAAAAACTAAACCTTTAGTCATCATCAGAGAACTGCAACTCCTTTTGTTTGAAGTGAACACTATACACAATGTTTCTAATGAACCAGAGAACAAAATCACACTAGCTGACAGATCATTTACATAAGTAAATATGAAGCTATTACTTTTTTTTTTTTTCCTTGGTCCTGGAATTACTGAAAGCTAACAGTATGGCACAGCAAGTAAGTTGAGAAGAAGTCTTATTTTAAAAAAATAGTGACAGATTTATTTAATATTTTTCATATCTGTTGAAATACTGATCTAGGGCATATATACCGATTTAGCTTCACATAAAAATATGGTATGTGTCCATCAGAATTCTACTTCACTGTAAAAGCCAAAAAGCAATTAAGTCTTCAAAATACTGTACAATGAGCACCACATTTTGGCAAAGAGTTCAACATATTCCATTACAGAGGAGAGACATTTAATCTATTACTCTTGTGGAAAGAGTCTTCTCAATTCATGAAATATTCAATTTATCTTTTTTCTATTATTCCTAGCCTGTCTCTGCATATGGTTTATATCTGCCAATGTGTATTTTAGGTTTTACTATTGTATTATGATAAATATATTGCATATAAAGTCAAAATTAAGAGCAATTGTATTTTTGTGAAGTATTGTATGTGTACATCTGGAAACAAATCACAAAGAAAGGTTTAGTGGTTTTAGTTAACATAGATTTCAAAGAACTAAAGACTACTGTCAAATATAGAAACCTGCATAAATTCAATCTGTGTAGGATATAAATATGAACCCAGAATTTTTTTTTCAAAGATAGGTAGAACTGACACATTATTCAGGTTGCATGGTATTTCTCAGGAAAAAGTTGCCTTTAAAGTTTCTTAAAATTTTATGCAATTGCAGTTCTTTGGGCTAAAACACTTCATGTCAATGGACTATGATAGATTCCAGCTTTTAAACTTGATTTTGTTTTACAAAAATAGATGTCCAAATTATTGCAGCTGGACTGAGAGCATTCTAAAATCTTGTACAATGTTTTGCCTTTGTTCAGCTGTCTTGAGATCTTTCCTTACTGAACGACAGAGTTTTACCTCTCCACTGACCCTGACTTGAAAGGAGGATGGCAATTCAGGAGCAGAATGGCTTCACATCAAACCTCTTGATGTGTATGAAAATTTTCTCAAGAAATAATCCTTGGATTATATCAACACAGGCAGCACAAGCTGCAGGGGAAGAGGGGAAGAGTAAAGACTGCACTTAAAGTCTAGAAAAGGCAGGTTTAATTGCAACCTGCACAAACAGACTGACCTCCTGGGGGAAGAAACCAGCAACAGAGATACAATGCTATGTGATAGAACAGAAATTTATCTTCTTCGTACATATGGATTATGACTTGTTACAGTCTTTGATTATACTCCTCCTCCTGTTGTTTCCACAAGATTCAACTTTATACAGCACACTTTCACAGCAGTATGGTTATTCATAAGCTCTCTCACCTTGTAAGCATTATTTAATCTGATATAGAAATCACAGAAACCCCACTGCTAATTTATTTTGACATTTTTTTAAAATTCCCAACACCACAGCGTCTGACTTCTTCAGCAATACTTCAGTAAGTGTTCAGAAATGAACAACTGTTCGTCCTGTTCTTCAAAAGAGAAACGTGCACACATAAGAATCAAGCTCAAAAATATTCAGCAATTTTGGATGCTCAGCCTGGAACAACAGAAATAAACTTCTCCTGGTTCAAAGTTCTTGATGGAGTGTCACTCTTTCCATATATTTCAGTTGTTTAGCTCCCTAGTATTAAACCAGACTGAGGAATGTGTAACTCCTTATGTACTGTAAGAATCGGTTTGTGTGGACAGAGCACCACATGAAAGTTTTGCAAAAAACACAGGAATAGAACTCTCCAAAGAGATGCTTTACATCCTTAACTGCGAAATCATATTCCTCTTATTCCCATGGTTCTCATACTCATTTTTAACACTCTGCACAACCAAAGAGGTAGGAGTTTCTGCACTTCCCAATCATGACATGCACCCAAGACTTTCTTGTGCATGGTATGGACAATCTCCAAAAGAAAAAGAATGTAGCAGCATAGTTGCAGATGTGCATAACACATGTCCTTCAGACTGTGATGATTTTTTCTTTCTGGGCAGTTTTTCCTTTGTATAATACAAAACACTGCTTTAAAGAACAACTAGAAACACATGTTCAGTACAAGCAACACTATCAGATGATTGAGACACTAAGCATAGGAAGTTTGTTTTAAAAAAGGCCAAAGAAAACTGAATTAGTAACAGACATTTTGCTGAGCTCTACATTCATTTTAGGGACACAATGGAAAAGTTCTAGAATTCTTCTGCCCCTGTGGAAAAGCCATTTCTTTCATTTATCAAGCTGATTAGCATTACGTGGTTAGCAGGGCCAATAATATTTAATAAATAAAAGTATTAATAGTGTTAATAAATAAAAGTACCTTCATACAAAAGTAGTGTAAAAATTAAAATCAGATATTTCAAATGCAGTTTTAATTCTAACACTAAATAATTTAAAAGTTTTTGCATATGCTTTATAATGTAACTTTTTCCCCAGTCCCCTCCATTTGGCCAAGACAAAGTCATACAATTGAAAAGCAAAAGCAGAACCTTTAACAGCTGGAATATTAAATGCAGTTCTTCATGTCTACTGCATAGTTGGGAGTAGATGATTTACTCTGAATATTAATGATGACTGTACTTAGAAATTTTTAACCTTATCTTAATTTCATTCTTAAATCCAGGCACTCTAGATACCATGTTTTCATTTCTTTATTAAACTGGAATCCACTAAGGCTGTGAAGGTGTTCCTGACTTGCAGATTTGCTATCTTTGCTGACAAGGCAGGATAAGCATTGCTTTACTCATTCATTACTCAGTAAGTTTGAACAGATGTTCACCAAACAGGGAGAAACAGGAGAAAACACACAGAGCCTGTGTGCTACAGGCAGCCATCACCAATGGGCTGGCATTAGACTGCTCCTGGAATGCAGCTGATTACAAACATCAACTTGTAGCTTCTGGCTGCACCAGAACCTGCCATACACAACAATGTGTGAGCTTCCAACCACTGCTCAATTACTCATGGCCTGGATAAAAGAATGTGATTTAAAGAAAAAACACACTGACTTTTTTTTCACAAGCTGAAGTAGGGAATGAGGAAACAGCAACTAATGAAAGTAAAGAAGAAAAAAAAAAAAAATCTAATGGCAGATGAACCTGTCCCAAGCACTATCAGCAACCTCTGAATTAAGAACAGTTTATTTCCATTCTGATTCAGTGGTAGAGGCATTCATGTGGTAACTATCATTGTAACATCTGAGCAGACTCTGGAAGCACAGTAGCAAACATTACCAGCTCTCTCAAATAAGAACCCGCACTTTGACTCCCTCCAGCACGGAATTTGTTTGCCTTAAGAACTGCAGAAAATGATCCAAGTAGGTTATGGAGACCAGAGGTTTCCTGAACCAGATGTTACCAGAGACGAAGAAATGAGTTCTACATCTTGTTCTCGTTCTCATTCTCAAGCAGGTTTTGGCCCAGAGATGATCTTTGATATCTGACTGTGCTGTTCAAAGCAAAATCCTTGGCATGCACCTGCTTTTTTAATTCTTCAAAAGGCAAAACAAACAAGTCTGAGGTTATTCACAGGTCTCTACAGCACTGAACATACCAAATCCTCTGCTGTTACTGGTTCTCCTTTCTGGTCATTAGCCACTACCATTTTCCCCAGTCTTTCTTTCATATCTTGAAGGCTGGTGGTAAGTGCCAGGATGGCCATAATCTCACTTGCAACAGCAATATCAAACTGAGCCTGTAAAGTAGAAATGAGAATCATGAAACAAATCTAAGTCAGCTGAAACACTCACAGGGGATCATCAGGAATAAACTCAGGAAAGATAAATTTCACACTGGAATTCAAATATGTCCTAAATGGTAACTTACAGCTTTTGAGATTACTCAAGACTGGAGTAACTTTTATGTACAGACTGGGGAATGAGCTGCAGGAAAGCAGAACTGTGAAAAGGGACCTGGGGGTCCTGGTCAGTGGCAAGTTGAACGTGAGCCAGCAGTGCCCTGGCAGCCAGGAGGGCCAACCCTGTCCTGGGGCCATCAGGCACAGCATCACCAGCTGGGCAAGGGAGGGGATTGTCCTGCTCTGCTCTGAGCTGGGGCAGCCTCACCACCAGTGCTGGGGGCAGCTTTGGTGCCATGATACAAGAAAGACATAAAAATATTAGAAAGCATCCAAAGAAGGGCTACTAAAATGTGACAGACCTTGAGGGGATACCATATGAGGAGCAGCTGAGGTCACTTGGTCTGTTCAGCCTGGAGGAGACCGAGGGGAGACCTCATTGCAGTGTACAGTTTCTTTGTGAGGGGAGGAGGAGGGGCAGGCACTGATCTCTCGTGACAGGAGCTGAGAAAATGGCCTGAAGTTATGTTGGGAGGTTTAGACTGGATATTAGAAAAAGGTTCTTCACCCAGAGGGTGGCTGGGCACAGAGTCCCAGGAGAGTGATCACAGAATCAAGCCTGACAGAGTTCAAGAAGCATTCAACAGTGCTCTCAGGCATAGGGTATGACTCTTTGGGATGGTCCTGCACAGGGCCAAGAGTCAGACTTGGATGCATCCCTTTCAACCCAGGATACTGCACGATTCTGTAAACTTCAATCATCTTATATTCCCTCATTAATATTTGCCACTACACTACATTTATTTGAGGACCAGTGTGGCAGACTGCTTAGCCCCTTAGCTCACATTATCCTTAGAGAAGCTCTCTGAAAGATCAAGAATTTTTTTTCTGTGGCAGAAACAGAAAATCACCAGTTGTCTTTTGAGCTTTACTGGCCTGAGCAAAGGAACACTGCATTGTGGAGGATTTTTAATTTTTTTTTTCTGTGATGATCTCCAACAGCTTTTTATTCTGGTTTCAAAAACATTCTTGTTACATTTGATCATTCTTTTTCTACTTAAGTTCAAAATTTAGAGTCTATGCTGTTAAGTCTTGTGCTTGACCTATGAAAACAAAATACATCTCTGCCCCTTTCTTTTAAATTAAATGAACAAATATGTAACTCAAAAAGCACAAAGAACTATATGTGGCATCAGCTCTACTGCCATACTGTGTCCATACTGTGCAGCATTTCTGCACAATGTAAACAATAGTTTCTACTCTTCTTTAAGATTAAAGATTAGTAGTATTTGTACTAATTCACTATTAGTAAAGCTCAGGCCACATGCTGTCAAACATAAACAGAGAAGAGAAGAAAAGAAAAGCCACTAATGTATTATGTGATAGGAATGCAATGTTGGCAGTGATCAAGAACTGCAATTTCTTTAGTAATCTCTCAATTTCCAGCAATTAAAATCTACATAAAGTTTAGTAACTGATATCCTATTGCTATCTATGTAAGAAACTCCCCTCCAGGACTGTTTCTATCAGACCTCTGGCAGATGTATCCCATACTAATACCAGAGGAATCTGTTCAAACTGAGACCTTTGTCTGTTTTTAAGAAGCATTTACATAGAACACACACCCTACCACTCTTGTGCATTTGCCTAGTACTTGAAGAACTGCTGCCCGTTTTCAACCCACATTCCTGCTTTTAGCTTTTGACAGACCTGAGCAGCCCTATTCAGGCTGACCTCTATGTACCCACTTGTTTAGTCAAAACTTCTGAAGACACCTGAGCACTTTTCTGCTGTGGACATAGGCAGAGTCCTACATACCACAGAAAAGAAAAATAATTCTGTAACTGAGATTTTCAGCATAGAGGTTCAAGTGAAATGGCGAAATTACAAAACATGTATACTTTGGAAGCAGTTCTATATGCAATGAACTTTGTTAGCATTGTGATGACATGGATACCACTATCTTTTCTGAATTTGAGAATGTCCTCAGTAAGTCATTGCAGCATATATAAGATAAGAAATAAGCCTGAGAAATCTATGTCCAATCCATATGGTGAAACACTTCTAATTTATCAGAATGTTTATCGGGAGACCCACAAAAAAGTTTTTATCATTGTTTCCATATAAACCCCAAAGGACAGGAAAAACAATCCCAGGTAGATGCTCAAAGAGTGACATAAAATTTAATTGAAGAAACAGGCACAAAAGATTATAGTAGCAGGTGCTATTTTAACTCTAATAACCTTTATACACCTATGAAGTGCTGACAGAAGTCTTAGCTGCAAAGTCAGTTTTCTATTGATGAAAGGATCCACCCACATGGATTCAATTGCAGGATCAAGGGCATCAGTCATGTAATACTCTTCAGAAACCACAGCATCCCTGTTCATTAAAATGCAGACTTTTGTGCCTGCTGTGCTCTGCCATTTTACACAGGTGTCATTGATTTTAAGAGTGCTAGAACATCACTCCAAATATTCATAAAATGCATCTGTTAACTATGAAGTCCTGTCTTCTCTGGATATATGGCTAGGCTCTGAAATGAGTTTTCCTAGCTGCCAACTCTATTTCTTGAGTCACTAATTCCATGTTAAAATGTGAATGGATATGCATCAGTCCAACATCTCAGTACTGAAAACATTAATTTTATCCAAAAAAGTACAGAAGCAACATTTGACAGCAATATTGTCAAGAATTACTCGATAATAAAATAAGCCACATTTAACTCAGGAGTACAATTACAGTGGTAAAAACACTACACAATAAGGCTGGCAGAACCCATCTTAAAACTAATAATCATATTGAGTCACTCAAAAAAATCTAAACATATGAAAAGGTCTCAAGTATTGAAGGAATTCATACCAAATATAATATTTTGTAGTCCCAGCTCATTATCAGAAATGACTATTAGCTAATATTGAATTTCCCTTGAGCTGCAGACAGAAAAATTTCTATTTTGTGCATTCAAAACCAAAATAAGTGAGCATTTCTAGTGGAAGGCGTCCCTGCTTAGGGCAGAGAGGTTGGAACTAGATGACCTTTAAGATCCCTTCCAACCCAAACAGCTCTAGGATTTAATGATTTCTCTTTGAAGTCCTTCTCTCCAATCTGGCTTTGCTTTATCTGCTGCAAAAAATACAGTACTATGTTTTGGTCTCTTTATTTCGGCATATGTTAAAGAAAATGTTAAAGAGATGGTAAAGTAAAATTAAAGGTAGGATTTCCAAAAATCCTACCACAAGAGCTGTTCACATCAAAATAGTCAGAACCTCATGCATTTAGTGATCCAGAATGTTACATTACAAGATCTTCGTGAAATTAGGAGCAACTCCACATCATCACAACAAATTTACTCCTCCTGACGCTGCTGTTCCATGCGGCGCTCTTTCAGATGTTCATTTACCCACACTACATCAGGAACACTTGTTCAGGTGGTGTTGGGAAAGTCTGGCTTTCATTTTTTCAGTAAGTTCTTTAATAAACTGCCACAATCTCTCATATAGTAATGCAGGTTAGCTTTTTACACCACTGAAAAGTGCACGCATACTTATTTGTTGAGCTTTCCCTTCCAGCCCACTGGTAAAAGCAAGCGCATGCTCGAAGTTCTTACAGTTCAGATTCCAAAGTTCAGATGCTTGACAGGGAAATGAGAACTCTGAATAAAAGGCTTATTTTTAAACAATTTTAAAAATTAAATTTAAATGTGATTTGAATTATATGTATTCTACATAAATTGTTACAGAGATGTAAGAAAAAATTAAAAGTCATACAAATTAACTTTATGAGGGCATAAAGGCATCTTGTCATAGGACAATGTTAAACCCCTGACACATGCAATTTTATAAGTGCTTTGGACACATTGTAGAAAATGCATTGGTTCCTGTTTCTGAAAATTCAGATTCAGTTACTCATTAACATGATCAGTTTCACTGCAAGATCACTAAACAACATCGGCAAATGTCAATATCACAATTCAAACTATGCTGAAAGAACTGCAGAAACTCTCTCAGCCTCTAATACAAAGTCTGTCCAGAATGTGATTTACTGACTGCCTTTACATACCTGACGGACAAATCCTTTCTCCGTATTTGCCTGCCCAACTGTTATTTTGCGCAGGAATCTGTCATTTGTATCCACCACTGAAATGAGGGAATAGCAAAAGCAAAACATGTTAACAAGGACTCAGGAACATGGGTTTTTCCAGACATACCTGTTGTTACACTTAAGATTCAACTGCTCCAATAGCCTAACCAGATAGCCACACTTCTGCATATCAGCACTGGCACTGACTTGATTGCTCCGTACTAGTTGATACCATTTGATGACAGGTCAAAATAACTCAAATACAGTTTATTTGAACAGCATTTGAAGCTAACAGATTTTTAGTATTCTAACATACAATTTAATATTTTACCTACATGAGAAAAATCGGTCTTAGTAGATACAAAGCACCAGATCTATTTCAAATTGTCTGCTTCATCACCGACTTGTTAAGAATTGATTTTGTGACCAACTGCATGATATTGGTTAGACTTGGTCAGTTCCTCTTTTAAAGAATGATTATGCTGTCAGATTGGTTCTTCCAGACAAGTATCTTTCATAAGCATTCCTACAGAATGAAAAAAATAGACTCTCCTTTTCTTTTCCTTTCTCTCTAGTCCTAGAAATGCTTAAGTTTGCACCAACCCTAAAATAAAGGGTGCAAGGCACTCTTGGTGAGTTCAGCCTGTAGCTTGGCAATGAACTCAATCTTCTGGTAGACTTGAGTCCTGTTCATTTACAAAGGGAGAGTCCAGGAACCTCCAGAGAAGCTGTCAGTATACTCAAGGTAAGTGAGCTCATTCCACTTTTCCTGCTGCTTTTGGAGATTAAAAAAAATTCTGTCTGTACAGAAAAAGGTGACGTAATTACCCAAAAACAAAACGGACTTCGAATGTTAATGTTGCACAATCCCAGTTCAGGGTTGTGAGTGAGCTGGAAGAAAACCAAGATTTAAGTCACTTCCCCCTTCTTGGGCATCTTTCTTGAGGCTGTTGTAAATACCACACATACCTTCTTCCCTCTACTCCATCTCTAGGCCCCTTATTTCTTCAGGAATTCCATTTAAGGGATGGTGCAACACAGATCTGGCCAACTCATTTTGCTCTCTCTATATACACAGTCATACTCTGAAATACTACACTACTGGCAGAAATTGCAGAACAGAGCCTGGTGCATGGAAGCTGTCGCCTTGCACCAAGCTGTGGTACCATATGGCACTATGAAGCCATATGGCAAGATGATCTCTCCAGCACAAACTTCTCCCTTATCTTCCTCAGAAGCTCAGCCTCATGACACGGCTTAAGCAGACCTAAATGTCTCTCCTATCTATGCAGCACTCCTGAGGGCAGGAATTTACCTTCCCACCAGCCTGGACAGCCAGTGAGCTGCTTTTTGATCTGGACCTTCCCTGTGAAAACATGTAATCTAAAAACCCTTACCATGAAATTGTAACTGCTCCTGCAACTCCTGGTCACTGAGATATACTTACTTTCTCACTGTGGTCACTCACTCTCCAAGAAGATCCAATAGCTGCACTAAGTAGTAATAAAATAAGAAATAACCGGGTTTTCCATAAAAGCAATTTTTCCTTCTCCAAATCTTCCCTCTTCTTTTACCCAAAGTAAACCTTTCACTAAGGTTTAGGTTCAAATAAGTGTTAGGTTTAATGTATCCACTTCCTTATCCTCTAGAGATGTAAACAGAATCTTATTATCAGGGAAAGACAAAGAAGGGGGAAGCTTTCCCACTTTTCAGACTGTTGTACGTTTTCAAGTTAGTGTAAGCTGACAATGAACTGAAAGTTTGTGACACTTCTATGGAAACAGGTCTTGACTAAAATAATTTTCAGAAGATCTGATAGCTTAGCTCTTTTTCCCTACAAATTCCCTGGTATGTAACAAGCTTCATAGACATATGGACTGCAGAAACATTCATAAATAAAACATTCTCCAAGTTATCTAAACCATTCCCAAACCCAGGGTTTTTTTCTAAAATGTCTAAGGTATGTACATCATATAGAGCTGTGTGGAATAGAAATTTTGCTAACATTGTTTGAAATTAATTAAATAACTCTCTTGAGGTTAACAGCTGTTGAGCAATGTTGCCTCCTCCCAAACCCATGCTGATAAAAAAGAGGAGTCATATTACACTAAACATTTATATTACTTCTTTATCCTAATACAGGTCTCTTCCAGACACACTGTGTGACTAATAAAAAACACCTTATGCCACATCCCCAGAATTATCTTGAGAAAAATATCCCAAGTCTGAGATGACATGCACACAAAGGGCACAGTAAAGCATAGCCAAGACTCCTCCCTTCTTAATAAATTCGCCCTTTTTTCTAAGCGTCACAATACATTCCATTTAACAGTGATAACTTTAGTGCTTGAGAAAGAAACTTTAGTGCTAAGAAAGAAAATAAAATCCAGTGGTATTTAGCTCAAAACTTTACGCAGAGTTTAACTTCCCAAAGGAAGGAAAAGATAGGTATAGAAATTGAGGTAAACACTGAAATTTGACCCAGCAATAGAGCTGGAAAAAGCAGAGGGGAGTTGTCTAATGGTATCAGAGTGGATATCAGTTTTCTTGGCAACAGTACCACGTCTTTCAACTCTTTTTCCAAATGAAGCAAACAACTCAAGAGACTTCAAAAATCAGAAAAACACATAATCCCTTAAGCCTATTAAGTCTCTTGAGCTACCCAGGCTGCTGGGCTTGGGAGGATGAGGTACCAAAGTCAAGAAGAATAAATACAAATAATCTAGAACTGTAACAGGCGCAGTTAAAAAAAGGATGACTAAGATTTGCAAAATGCAGAGGAAAGACACTTTCACATATCTGGAGTAAGTTATTACCTAATGAGAGAGTGACTGGAGATGTATTTAAACTGTCAAAGAAACCTATCTTTAAGAATTTCAGCGAAGTCTCTTGAGTTTCTGCAGATACTTGACCAAATTTAGAGCAACACCTGCATTTGTTGCACCTGCATTTGCTGGTGAGTGAACCCACACTTCCCACTTGCAAATTGGTTATTCTTGGTGTCAGAGCAGAAACAGCTGTGGTTCAGGTAAAATTAAGCAAATTAGGAAGTGAGTTATGATGAAATCCAAGATGAAGTGAGGCATTCTGACTACATACCTCTTTGCCAGGTTATGGTTGATGGGTCAATGTCAAGGCGCACAAATTTGCTGATCTCCTCTTCTGTTAAAGTCTCAGGATCAGTCTTGTTTATTCCCAGCCTCTACACACAGACAAATTCAAGAAGTGCAATGAAATGGCTCATTTGTTTCAAATTCTGTAGCTGCTCTGGCTTATCAACCCCACACATGTAAGGGAGGTGGTTCAATCTCAGTAATCCTGTTTTGATAAAAATGCAACCTGATCCAATAACAATTTCTATACAATTGACATCTTCTTAGATATAAATCATTACACTGAGAATAATTCATAGCAAAATTATTCAATTATATTGGCGATTATGATTCATGTATTTGAAAGTTATAAAGCCAAACTTTTATTTACTCAATTGCAGCTCATGTGAAGAAAAAAATCCATTTCAAATACAGAGACAGTTGGTATGTCACGAATAAAGCAAACACTCCCACTCTTTCCCTAACCTGTTATCTGTAACAGCGTAAACGAGAACAAACTGAAAATGTCCCAAAATTCTGATGGAACAATCTCTGAGCCTGACTCTGCCTTAGAGTCAAGCAGGCATCATCCTCATTTTAGTTTACTGACTTTCAACTGAGCAGCACAAAAGCTTAAAATGTTATGAGAGCTCTTTTCCCTCCCACCAAAACAGAAATGTGCACCTGGCAGCTGTCTATTGCCATCCAATGACTAAAACATGATCAGTCAGGACTCACAAGCCAACAACAAACATGGAACTCGCCACAGAAGAACTGGAGCTGTCCTTAAGGGTCATATTCGAGTGGTTCATATTCTCTTTTCTCCTACACTAGTGGACTGTGTTCCTCTCTAGGTGTTCATCAGACTGGCACTCTCAAATCCAGACTTGTTATTCATACATGAATTGCACAGGAAGCTCTTCTGGAAGAATTCAGGGAGCAAGATGGGATGCAAAAATACACTGAGCATACAAGTGTACCCCTTGAAGGAAGAACACTGTCAAACTGACTCAGAAGTATATGCTATATTAAACTTTCAGAATCAGAAAATATTGTAAAACCAAAGAATGTGAGCTGTCAAATGTGACTATACCATAATTGGAAAAGTATTTTAAAAACTCTAACTTTAATATTTCATCAGAAAAAACACAGCATTTAAAAACATTACTGGTTTATTTCAGGAGAAAAGAATAGCAAAAATGTTAGTTATAAAAATAATATCAGACCCAGATCCTATTACTCCAAGAACGATGCTTTCAGAAAAGTTTAGACTTGATATATTCATGAGGGTTTATACAAACCCTGTCCCATACCTCAAATAATTTTAAACAAGTTGTGTAAGAGAATACATTTCATGAAGAGACACCATAATTGAGGAGAGACTGAATTAACAACTTACTCTCAGACGGGCAAGCTGAATAGCAGAAAATCCTCTCACGCCATTAACTACTGGAACCAGCCTATTATACAAAGACTAGAAAAACCATACAAGAAGTTGAAAGAAAAAGTTATAAAAAGCTAATGCTTTTTTAATTTATTCCACCTAATTTCTGTAAGAATTTCCTAACCACATAGTTTGTGGTTAGAGACTTAAAAAACAATTCTGAGGTGGCAGGTTTCTGAGCCATGTCTATGATTTAACAGTCTAAAATCCAATTGCCAGAAATTATTGATTTTCTCCATTTCACCAAAACATATATATATTAATTTTGAAACTGGGAATCCTTTAAAACATTAACCAAGATCCAAAGTATTTAAACTACAATTATAATTTCCAAACTGGCCTAAATGTACACTTGCACATTGTGTACAAATGTACCAAGCAAAGGGAATATGACAACCCTGCTCAGTTTTAGTACCGCAGACAGAATAAGAGGCTCCTTCTTTGATCTTCTCCCTTCCCCTTAAAAGCCCCAAGTTAAGATTTAAGGTCACAGTATATTTAGCAGAGGGACAAGGATCTAGTTTATTTTCCCCATAACTCCTTAAGGTACATTATACCCAACTACACATCAGAAATACAATTTGTAACTTAAGTCTTCAAATTACTGAATAGAACAGGATTGCAGGTAGGGAAAACAGACTGGTTTACAACATTTAGTATAGTTAGAAATAGTTGTCAATGTTCTGGGCATGAGATCTGTATCTTAAGGACTACCTTATGATGGCTATTTGCCAGAAAAACACATTGAATTTGGAAAATTTCCCAGCAGAACCAAAACTGGCTTCAGCAACAGTTACTGTTCACATGGTGAAATTAAAAAAATGATAAACAACATGTTTATCATTTTTCTCTGAAATGCAGTTTATTGAAAAACTGAAAATAAAAAATGTCATCTGGATAGGAGAAAATAATTCTCACCTTATCAGATTGAGTATTCTCATGCAAGATCCTAGCATCAATAGCAGCAGCCAGCAAATTATTTGCAGCAGTTATAGCATGAATATCTCCAGTCAAATGAAGATTGAACTAGAAGGGGGAAACAACAAGATCTTTTTATAAGAAAATATTTAATTCAATTCACTAAGTCAAATTAGCAGCACAAATCATTGCTATCTCAAGACTGCAGTGCTGATTGGTCAGCTGTCAGGGCAGGCTAAAGATTTCCAGGTGAAAATACACTGGGCCATATGAAGGACTTGTTTTCATCTGAGTACATGGTAAACTACTCTAAGTGTAGCCAAACAAAGCCAAGAACATCTTCATTCTTTGTTACTGATTCAAGAATAAGAAGCCAAGAGCTACAGCTCCACATCATTAATACTGAATCAGTTTAGTGTTACTAACTACTAACTGACATGGACCAGAGGTGTGGATTACTGCTGAATCTGCCCCAGAGCACAGCATCCATCCTGGCTTTGGGGCCCTATGTCAGCTTTCTGTTAGCTGCAGGAGACCAGCCACTAACCTCACAAACATGAACTTTGCTGATACAAAGTTTGACAAAGTTTTGTGAAAACTCTGAAATGAGCACCTTAAATAAAGACTTGTGTTACACAGGTACTGAATTTTTTATGTGTCTAACAGAAGGAGTTGGAAGGTCAGTTTTAATGGCACTTCAGGGCTGACAGTAGAATTGTTTGGATGAGCTGTGCACTGTCAAGGTGGCTCCTCACCACTTTTGGCCATAGAGAGGTTTTGCTGAGCTCTAAATTAAGACTCTCTTGGTGTGGAACTACCACACATTTCCAAAACCAACACTGTGAATATCATAGAATCGTTCAGGTCAGCAAAAACCTCCAAGATGACCAAGTCCAACCTTCAAGTGAGTACCATCATGCCCATGAAGCCATACCACAGACTGCAAGTTGAAGTTGTCTCACCTCCTCCATGGGGATCACTTGAGCGTATCCACCTCCGGCTGCTCCACCTGCACAGGGAAGCACACAGTCACATCAGTTTTGGAAAAAACCAACCATCTTTACACACACAAAGTGAAACATACAGCAATACATTTTTGGTATTTTGATTCCTATTAGAAGATCAGTGATGCACCCAAATAAGCATGATTTCCCTACTCTTGATGGCTTTTTTTTTTTTTTTTCAGCAGATAGTAAGAAGGGAATTCTTGCTCTGAAATGAAAGCCTACAGGTGATGGGTGGTGCAGGCTCTGGCTACATAAGGGCTACCCTCTGATCCTGCCCAGATATAGGACACAGTCATGCACATGCAGCTGCTGGGTGAAAAGACAAAGCAGTCACAAGCAAGCACTGCTTCTGAATGAAACCCTCACACCCTCACCTGAGCACTCCTTCCCCTCTACCTCTCAAGGTACAGGCAAAGAAATTTGCTGTTGCCTATGCACAAGCTGAGTGGAGGGATCATAGCACTCACACGCACCAGTCTTAGCTGAGAAGCACCAAGCACCAGGAGCCTTCCAGCTGAAGCCAAACTTGTTAACTTAAACTTCAGCAAAGCAAAGCAGAGCAGATGGGGAGTGCTTGCCCAGTTAGGCACCAATTTCAGCTGAGAAATGGCAAAAAAAAGATTGCATTACTTCCTATCAGCATTGAAAATGGGCTTGAAATCTGGCTGGGTCTTACCTGGCCCTCAGGCTGTTACAGGGTTTCTAAGCAAAAAGGCAGCAGCCCACGATTAGAGGGAACAGCTCAGAACAGAGAGAAGAGGTTCAGACCTAGCCAAACGTGTGCTGCTGACACAGCTGAACCACAACTCGTAACTTCCTTGTATTGCTTGGAAATATCCAACATGGACGCTTTCTCAAGGAATAATTACACAGTAATATTTAGAAATGTATTTAAGGAGTCTCCAAGTAGAGGGGTAGCTGGAAGGGTGTGTACTCATACAAAATTCCTCATGGCTAATTACATCTCTCTGCCTTTCATTATGTTTAGGTTTTATCTGCATTATCAATACATGTTAAGTGCAGGAACATAGGTATGAACCTTGAACATAGGTATGAACCTTGCACAGGAAGTCGTGTGCAATAAACCTTAATCTATTATGTATAATACATATGTATTTAAAAATCGAATGTGCTACTACTGGGACAATCCACTGAGTGAAGCAATTAAGAAATTAAAAAAGAAGAATTAAATTAAAAAAGGGAAAAAACCCAGTATTTCCTTTTAATCTGAAAGAGGTCATAGGTTCTTCAAATATTATGTACCTTTCACTCCAAAAGTAGGTCCTTGAGAAGGTTGTCTCAGACAAGCAAAGGAATTGATGTTAAGGTGTGCAGTAAGTGCCTGAACGAGACCAACTGTGACTGTGCTTTTCCCCTCTCCTAGGGGTGTAGGAGTTATTCTAGCAAAACAAGAAAAAAAGATTAATCAAATTCTTTGCTGATGTCAGCCTGGCTAAGAATATCAGAACTTAGAGCTTTTGATTTCAATGAAGAATATTTGTACAGCAAATTTCAGTAAGATTACTTTATCTTCACAAAAATACTGCCACAATGCTAGCCCCCAGCTCAAGCTGGAATGCTAATATACATGTGTCTTCTATTTAAGCAATTTACTATGATAGCAGAAAAAGAGAAGATTATTTTGGCAAAAGTTCTAAAAAGAATATATTGAATTTAGACATTTTTATTACAGCACAAAAGTCTCACCAGTTTCATTAACAAGCCATCCATCATGATACTCTAAGCATGTATTAATATTTTTCTGAAGTAATGCGTGAGATCTTTTATTCCCACTGCTCAAACTTTGAATGAAATAATGGAATATTTTAAGTTAAATAACCAATACTTTTGTTTGTAGAACTCAACTATGCCTCTCCAACTTCTATGTCACTATAGCCCTCAACAATGACATATCAACTGCTTTTTAAATAAAACAGGACACAAAATTCACAATATTCAATTGAACATGATTTATTGTACATTTTGTTTCAGAGATTTAAGGGCAATAGGGGACAATGACAATCATAGCCCATACAAAAGCTCAAAAGCCTCATGCTACAACTCCCATATATAGACCATGACTGAAACATGACAGAATTTTAAAAATACCTCCAAACTCAAATCAGACTGTAACCTCCACTTTATTCTACTGTCCCTAGAGGAGACTCTAGTCTTGCCCCTTTAATAAAGGGAAAATGACAACTGATTTTGCAAGCAAAAAATTTCATCAGCCTTCAGTGAATGAGAGACACCTCATTTTAAATGATCATCTCCCTACTTCCAACATCAGCACATTTGTTTGTGATCCACGTTAAAAGTGTGGAGGAGGTGCTATGGTTTTTCTTCTCTTTTTGTTTTTCTCTCTTGAGGTATGAACACATCTCATGGCTCCAAAATGCACCTCAATCATTTTTTTGAGGCACAGCATTTCTTCTTCTGATTGGCAAAAGAAGAAAGCCCCAGTCCTTTTTTCCACACACCACTCTCACACAAATCTTCCTTTTTGGCAATGTGTAACCATTCATATCTTTGGTGTCTTTTCTACCTGCAGAGAAGTACTTTAGCAAAGCTGAGTTAAGACCTGATGTTCATTCCTAAGGAAATACAAGCATGCACATGGATCCTAGTCAAAGGGGAACCCTTATCCTGTGACCTCTTCAAAACTTGAGCAGAAACAACTAGGTTTAATTAGAATCACTTCCTTCCCCAACTAGTAAATTTTACAAGATACTGCTATCCTCAGATCACAATTCAAATGGACAAAAAACATTAGTGTAATTGTAAGAATCAGCTTAGTTCAGTCAGTTCACAGATTAGCAAAATCACTTCTTTGTTTCACAAAAGAAAATAGATGCAAAACATAACTTTTCACAAATCTATCTTTTACAGCATCATCAGATTCTTGGCTTTTACTTTAAAAAAGATGCCCTGGGATAGATATGTCTGGAAAAATGTGGGAGGTTTGGAAGAAAGTCAAATTGACATCTTTACATAGTTCTAGGAAAAAAATTAAAATTCAGAAAAGTAGTATTTTAACTAAAGTTTCAGTGCAATCAATGGGGTTAAGCACATCTATAAGAGATACTTTGAATTCTTAGCTTTGGTCTACTCTTACGTGACCATGGGTCACTTACTTTGGGCACCTGGTTTTAGCAATTTTCTCCCACATTTTATAATACTGTGTTCACCAACCATCAAATTGTAAAACATAATCAATAACTTACTATTCAGACTATTTCATTATCCTAGAATGGCAATTCTTTTGACTTAAAAAGGAATTCACAGAATTCTAGCAAAGTATCTGTGTAGAGCCAAAAAAAAGGTGGGAGATTTAGAGCACATCCTTTATCTACTCTCAAAAGCAGTTTTGGTCCCTGTAGCTTTTTTATCCATACTAGGCCTTCTTATTTCCTTCTGATCTACTGCAAGAGCACAGAATGCTACTTTATTTCTTTTACTTTCAAGTTTGCAGTTCCTAGAAGAAAGGATACTTTTAATCTCTACATTGTCAGGACAGGGGGCCCTTAGGGTTTTACTGTTGCAACAAGGATAGCTTCCTTTTTTCCCACTACTTTTTCTCACCTCCTTCTTGTCCCAGGATCCTTTCTTTTGTACAAATGTGTTTCTTTCAGAGCACCACAGCCAGGTTAACTCACTTTTACTACCAGTTTCACCTTCTGACTACTGTTCTAACACTGGTTTCCCCAAACCTGTTCAAATAATTCTTAGCATGGTTTCTCCTTACCCCTTGTTCTCCTACTGTCTCATTCACTTTTGTCTATTTTCCTAATCTCATTTACTTGATCCTCTTAGTCCCACACATTAAAACCAGACTTAAGGAATATATGAGTAATCCTGAGGCATTACTGTGTTCAAAGACTTAACAAGGTAACAGCTCTTGAAGCTATCAATTATTTTAAAATAATAAAAGCAAAACAAAAACAAAAAAGCAATAACAAAACACCCAAAAGGAAAGTATTCTACTATGAAAGAGACACCTATAATTGTTTACTGGAAGTTACCAGTAAAGAACTTTCCACAGACACAAAAAACTCAGTGCATACAATGGCTGCACTACTAACAGAAAAATTTGCATTTGCAGGGCATCCTGTTGGTGGCTACCTCTATTCTTGAGCATCAGACGTAAGTTCACACTCGAGAATTCAGAGACACCACTCCTAGTTATTTACTTGGTTCAGCCCAAAACAGGTGGCTAATCTGGCATGCACAGCAACACAGGGGCTCTTTACACAACTCTTATGAAACCAGCAAAACAGTTATTTATTAGTTTCAACAGTTACCAAAATCTCAGCTTTAAACATTAGTTAAAACAAAAAGAAAAAAAAAGTGCCTGAAATTAAAAAAAAATTCTACTCCAATAATTTTCCTTCGAAAGCTTATTTTAAATATCTTCTCTTTTGTACCTGCTTTACTTTGATTGGGTTTTATAAATAAAATAATCCACTTAAGCTGTTTTGTAGACATTGAGCTGTTTTTGCTGGCTACACTACTGAGCCTACACTCCTTCAGCTTGGGTCACTTGCTCACATGGATATAAAATTACAACTGCCAATGGCTAACTTGTGCTCAATTGTGCAACGCTGTGTTTTAATCTTATGGAAATTGAGGAAAAACCTCCTTTAGGATGCAATGAATTTTAATGAACTTCAAGAGACTTGAACAGCCATATGCATTATTCTTCAAATTTCTTTAGCATGTTTTCAATCAAAACACAGAAACCCCACAACAATTTTCCGCCTTAAATTTTGCCACCTACCAAGTAGTCATCAGCTCCTTGGCAAAGTAAGCTTTCCATAACATTGGAAAGCCTTCTCTCTTTATGAATATCAAAACAAAGATAAGAATATGCAGACTTTTTGTTTGTTTGTTATCCATCACATTGGCTTACAGCAGAGCTATTTCTGTGGGAAAGCTACATGAGGTCTCCCAAAGAGAAAATAAACAGGGAGACACAGACTGCACCAGCTGTAACCTCCTCACAGCTACACCAGCCACTGTGACTCTAGCAAGAACTTCACTGGTTATGTGACAATTCTCTTTCAAATTTCCTACATATCAGCAAATTCAAAGATTTTAATGAGTTTGTAATCCCTGTGATCCACACGGAAACCTGTGAAGCCAGGCTATGGAGGCCATGGGCAATTGAGTTCCACCTAGGTACATCACCCATCCCAGATGACAACTGTCAGAAATATATTTCTGAGCATAGAAGTGTTGCAACTTCTGTCACCTCATCAAGAGGAGGCTATGACAAAGCTGCAGTGGCATCCTTGGGTTGGGGCAGGAGCTTCCAAGTACAAAAGCACAGAGATCACTATGAAGCTAAAGTGACTGAAAAAAGACAGGGTTAGAATGAGGAATCCTCCACTACATACTCTCATAATCCACTATGGACTCATACAAGACAATCCCAATCAGGAGCTGTGTAATGATATGACCAATACATGGCAACTGTCTCAACTATGACTTGACTTTGGACTATCAGACATCAACACAGGGGTATTTTCCCCTCTTATTCTTTCCTGTATCTTTCGTCTAATTTTTGCTTTCCTTTTTTCTTAGCTTTTAGGCACCTTGCAGCCCAAGAAATACAGTAAAAAGAAACACAATCCATTTTTGTTCTCCATTTTTACCTTTACTAAAAAGGCAGTTCATCACAGAACACTCTATTAATGTTAGGAGAAAAGTACTGATTTTAAATTTTCCAGCATTCAAAACCCAACACACTTCTTGTTAAAAGCAGCATTGTATTTCATAATTCTCCCACTTTTCATTCTTCCTCATCTTGTATTTTTGAAGTGAACAAGTTTCCAGAATTACCTGCTAAAAGCCACAGCACTGGAACATTTAGAAACAAGATGCTGAAACATACACACATATAAACATAGATTCTAACAAACTGCAGCTGTAATTTCATGTTGTGTCCGTCAATATGCCATCTACATGCTTGATTGCATGATTAGGTTACCCTGGACCCTAAACTTATCTCCCAGGTCAAGCACAAGCTGCATTCACCTGCGTGCTCTCAGCTGGCAATGAGTGGAGGCAGTTTGAGTTAACAGATCCTGCAACATATTATTTAGCACCCTAAATTCCTATTTACAGGCAGCTGATGCCCAAGAACCAATTACTTCATGATAACTTGTGGCTCTGCCCCCACAGTGTCTTAACACAAACCCTATAGCAAGCCAAACACAAAGAAAATAAAAAAGCAATAATTAAAAAAAAAAGAGAGAAAAGAATGGTCTTCATACAGAAGTAAATGGTATTTATGAAGAAATAAATTCTTCATCCTATTTTCAGATGTCATGATCTGTTAATCAAACTGCAATATTTCAGTATACAAAGTTTATATTGGATGAGACACTTATCCATATTTGTTTGCATTTAGAAAGAACAAAAAAGACTTTGCACTTAGCAGTTTTTTAAAGAGCCATAAATACAACTATCCTCAGAGATAAAAAGGTACATTTCAGTTGCATTTTGCTGTTCAGAACAAGAAGTTTGGTCTTCAGCATATCAGGAATAAACTAGACATGCATTTGCAGCAAATATTTATAAATTCCTAGACACTGTGAAAACATTCAAATCTGAATGTGCAATTAAAGGCAAAAATGTTGCTGGCTGCATCCTGGATGGAGGTTGGAGATTTTGCAGTTTCTTCAACACACACACACACACACACTTTACACTTTTTCACACATGAGAACTTTCCATCATACATTACAGATATTTCCACCAGAACCATACATATAAGCATATATCTTAAATGTTTCCTCTGAAGCACTGAAAATTTATTCTGAAGACCTATACTGCATCATTCTAAAAGAACTTTTACATCTCTATGGTTATTCTGAACAAATGTAATAGTCCAAACAGCAGGTTCTGGTTGACTTTGTCTTGGCAAGGGAGAGAATGAAGGCAAATGAGGGTACTATTTCACTCCCCCATTTCCACACTTCAGTGATACTTGATTTTCAATGCATTGAACATTTCCCCGTCAGCAGAGTTCCCTGCGTTTTTAAAAATCATTGTCATCTGCTACAGCCATTTCAGCAAAGGAGAGCAGCTGAGAGCATATAAACACACATTATATGTATATTTTATATGTACTATATTTCAAAGTCAAGCTTTGAACTCTCAGAAAAGAATGTTCCCACTATTGTAGCACCTTGCCCAGGCACTCCTCCTGCAGCAGATGTGGCTTTAACCACTAACCCCACAAGATGCAATGACTTCAGAGATGTCACAAATAGCAACACGTTGCATCATCAAGTTGGGAAGGTACCAAACTCAGCCCTTTGTTTCTGAAACACCACTCTGTATTGGTACATTTTAATGTAAACTTAAAAGAGGATACAATTTTCTACTTTTTGCCAGCTTTTCATCTTGCTGGTCAAAACTTCTGCATTTCTTCCACATGTAGGTGCACTTCTTTCTGTGACAACTGCTTGAGATACCTTCTTTGAAGGAAAATGGGAGACAAAGCAGTGTAAAAAATGTTAGTACTGGTGCAGGCAATCTGACACAACTAAAAACCACCCGAATGGGGCTTTTGCAACTTGCTGTCTTTGCACCTCCAGATATCTTCAAGTAAACTCTTCTTATGTGTGAGGTTTGTTGCTAGGGAGGTCTGGATTGGTCTGCAGCATGATAACCAACTGATGCTGTTGACATCATGAGCATGAAAATACATAGCAGCAACTTTCTTCAAATTCAGTCAAATGCCAAACCTGTTTTTGTTTCTCCAATGCCACAAAAAACCCAAACCAAAATAAAACTCTGCCAAAGGAAACCAAGCTCAACCAGCTATTATTTCCTTCTCTTAACTGCTCCAGCATCCTCCAGGAATATCTTCAATGCCAGACTTCTATCACATAGCTTTGAGGAAAGCTTTCTATATTGCCTGCCTCACTTTTCTGACATCAAGTCTCTGAGTCTACAACAGCTCCATGTTAGACAGTGCCAGAAATTCAGGTTGTTCCCACAGGAAGGCATTAAAGCAAACAGTTTGAGAAACACTAGCCAAGGTGAGGAATCAGCAGACTGAGGCAGTTAACAACAGCATTCTCCTTCGGGATCAACCAAACTGCATTTTAAAAGGAAGCAACCAATAGAGCAACTCAGAATATAAAGAACACATTGCAATTTAAATATTAATGAAAACCTTCTCATGTTTGTTCACAAGTAGAAGTTTACACTTCGTAAACCACGTGAATGAAAAGGTTGTGTCACTGAACATAAGAAAAACCTGAAGCTCTTCAGGAGAGAAGTGCATAATTCCTGCTGAGTACTGCATTTCTGTAATCGTGGGAAAAGCAAGCAGGATAAGCCTGCCTGGAGACATGTCTACATTTCAGAGAAAAAACACGTCTTTTTAAACTTTGTAATCTGTTCTTCAATAAAAAAAGTATTAATTGTTAATATCAACAGATTAGCGTGTAGCTTCTGTTAATGTTTGTTTATAAACAGCCACAATACAAGCAGCTTTAAATATCCAAGTTAAACATTTAAAATTCTGATAAAACAGTATGAAAAACTCCACTCACCAACATTTCAGAGAAACATAGAAAAAATTACCTTTTATAAAATATACTTTACTTCAGTAATAAGAGTTTGGAAAAAAAGTTGTGTTACTTCAAAAAAGTTCAAAACCTGCTCACTTTCACAAGAGAGCAACATACAGATGAAAACATTCAAGATTCTTATTTGTGCAGAGTATAAAAAAGATGTAAGTTGCATATTTATATTCATAAGAGTGGGAACAGCAGACATTAATGACATTACATAGCATTCTTACCCAGCGACTAGAACATATTTTCCATCTGGTTGATCCTTTAACCTTTCCAGCAGGGACAAACGTACTTTGGCTTTGGTTTGGCCATAGATCTCAATTTCATCTGTAAGCAATCCTATCTCCTTGGCAAGTACATCAACAGCTTTTGGACTCTGTGCTCGGGAAATCTCAATATCACTGGAAAAGAAAACAAATAAGGGCCAGGAGATTTCTCTCAGCTTAGGTGGTCGACGACAGAGCACAAAACAACAGCAAATAATTCAACAATGGAGGTATTGTAATGAGCTTTTCAATTCTCTCTCACATTTTATTAACCAAACCTAAATACTAACTAACACCTAATATAACATTGAAAATCACATGCAGTGATTGTTAATTGTTACAATTTCACAGAGAGCTCTTGTTTAATCAGTTTCCAAGTATTATGTAATGCTTTCATATCAAGCTAGAAATGTGTCTGCTGGATGCTCAAGCATTTCCCACTGGAATGGATGTTTCTGGGTTTGTTTTTCCCTTTTGTTCTCCTCCCTCACGCATATTTCAGTGCATACAATTTACTGAGAAGTGCATGCATTCCTTGGCCAACAGTCACACAAACACATTCGCTAAACCCGAAGCTTTGTGCGTGCAGCGCCGTTCATCCGAGGGCAGCGCCAACATCACTACTCCCCCACGAGGGCACCAAAGGAAACCAGGCATTTGAAGAGCAACTCATGCACTTCTAAAACACAGCTAAACAAAGAATGGCCACAGAGCAGGAGTCTAAAGCACAGGGCACAGCCAAGACATCCAGTGAGCTTACAAACTACCTCCAGCAAGGGTGAGCAGCAGTTGAGGCAAGCACAAATTCCCTGAGGGGATGTGGCTGTAGGGGACACTCTATTCTATCTGCAACTCCTGACCTGGACAGCCTGAGGTGTTTGGATTTAATACTGCATCATGGATTTTTCATTTGTGAGCTTGACCTAGTTGCACATAATGTCCACATAAGCATGTAGCAGCTGTAAGCTCCTGCAGCATGGAAGCCCAGGGGCTGGCACACAGGATGTGAAGAGTTATCTCCTTGGGCTTTGAATTGCTCACATCACCACAAAAACAACTTTAAAAATTACTTTCAGCCTAATCTGGCTAAATTTCTTCCTGTAGTTTCAGGTGATCACAGTATTTTTAAAATAGAATCTGGCAATGGCACGAAAGTTCATGCTTAAGCTGAACTTTCAAACATCCTGCAAGACCTTAAATATCCGCCAGTGAACATAAAACTACTACCACGTCTCAACTCTGTGTGCAGACTTTGGCCATTCTGCATCAACCAGCAAATGATCAGTCTATGCCAACTTAATTGCTTGCAATTATTTGAGAAAATCCTAAGCTGGCTCCATCACTCATTTATAGTTATTAAGTATCTCCCTTTTACACCCTGCAGCAGCTAAGTGAAACCCAGAAATCATCCATCCAAATAATGACATAATCCAGTACTACATGACAAGGAGTTACTCAATCACAGCACTAACCTGGAACCTGCTTTCTTTCAAAGACTTACTAAGTGCATCCTCTTTCATAGAAGGATGTACCTTTGGCTTCTTATGTGTGACTACAAACATAACTACACGTAAAAAATTAACGAGAACACAAGATGGAGTGGCTTACAACATCACATGGCAAAGATCATCTGAAGTATTCACTCAGAACTTACTATACATAAACAACTCAAGCCCCAGAAAATCCTTGTTAAGTTGGTGGTAGTGTGGTCCCCCAAAGATCTAAGAAAGGAAAATTTTCAGAGTGATTATTCTCCTATTAAAATAACTGATGCACTTGGCAAGAGGAGAAAGATGTAGACTAATATGACAAAGTTAATTTGTATTTTTTCCTCCTACTACATATATTTTCCTAAAACACAGGAAATGAAATATTTGGTTATACCTGGATTTTAGAAGTCTGCATTTGTAGCTGACTCTTTTAGTCTGACAATATAGTCTCTGTATTGGAAATACCAGAATTATTCAATATGTTATGTTATTCGATATTGCTGGAGATGTGCAAAAGTGGTTCTTCTGCATGATTGAAAACTGTTAAGCAACAAGTCCATCACTGACAATGCTAACTGATAATTTACAAAATGCAGAAAAATTTAAAAGATAGACGAATGCTCTACATCTACTCACCTGACTTTTTTTTTTTTTTTTTTTTTTTACTGCATACTGTAAGAAAATTTTCCATTCCATTTCCAATATATTTGGAAATACTTCAACCCAGATCTCACAGAAATCAAAAAGCAGATGTTCTTAGTTTTAGTGCTTAAGCAGCTTTGCCTCAATATCAATGAAAACTCCATCTGTTTCCACACAACATGGTGTATTACTGTAAGCTTACATTTTATTACAGGATACTTTCCATCTGAAGTTTCTTTACGTTTAAAAGAAAAAAGACAAAGCTATAGAGTTAGAAGATAAATGCAAGCCCTATTACTAATTATATAATATATATTATACTACATATAATATATCATGGTGTATGTGTATATATATATACACACACAATTATTTATTAATTATGTAATTATTTATGTACTAAACACACAATGCCATAGAGAGGGTTGGGAATATTTTTTTTTTGGAAGATTTTTTACCATTACACTCATGACATCACATACTTTAACTTTTAATTCTATTATTTAAGGATAGTTTTTTTAGGCTTCATTTCTAGAAATGTTACATGCTAGCCCAGGAAAAGTTCAAGCATTTCTGCTCCCTTGGGCCCCTGGTTACAAGAGAAAACTCATTCTTTTGGCATCTCTGGCTTAAATAACATTAAACTGTTTTAAGAGACAGTGAAAAGTAAATCAAAATGTTTAGAAAATACAACATTTTGTCACAGCTTTCCAAAAAGACGCCAGTAGGTTTCAGAATTACAGAATCACAGAGTGGCTGAGGTTGGAGGGGACTTCTGGAAATCATCTGGTTCTACCCCTCTGCTCATGCAGGGGCATCTAGAGCTAGTTAGTTGCCTGTGTCCAGGTGGCTTCTGAATATGGCTTACAATGGACACTCCACAACCACCCTGCACAATCTGTGTCAACGTTTGGTCACCCTCACAGTGAAGGAGTATGTCCTGATGTTCAAATGGAGCTTCCTGGCTTCAGTGATCACTGCCTATGGTTCTGTCACTAGGCTCCACTGAAAAGAGCCCACTGAAAAGAGCATGCCTTGTTCCTCTTTGTATTATTTTACATTGTATTTAGACACACTGATAAGATTCTCCTATCCTCCAGACTATGCAGTTCCAACTCTCGTCTTTCTTCTGGTGTGAGGTTCCCTCAGCATCTGCAGAAGCAGGCGTATCAACAAGCACAAAAAAATGTTGACACTTTCCTCCATTTCAAGCCATTGGCTCCTCTCTCTGTCACCCAACACAACCAACACACAGCAAAGCACTTTAGCACAGTAAAGAGCTCAGGCTTTAAATGTCAGAGATGTCAGTAATCGTGCCAAGGCAGACCTGAAGTTCCTGAGGCCCAGACAGGGGCCTTGGGAAGTGAATGACAGGAACTGATTGAAAAGATCCTGGCTATGAGAATAAATATGCTTCCTGCTTTTCACACCCACACAGGAATTTAAAAGTCTAATGCAGAAGAAAGTACTTCTACGGAGGGAAGAAAATAAATACAAACTCAAATGCCATTGAAATCACTGAGCCTTAACTAAACACCTTCCTACATCAGGGTAGACACTAGGAACTTCTTGACTTTTGTATTTCTGTGGGTGTTGTACAAGGCTTTTCCTTCCTTCATCGACAAAACCCTCCAGCTTTAGGTCTTCATTAAATAAAGCTTGATTTATTTAATGCTTAATTAATAAATTAAACATTTAATTTATTAATTAAGCATTAAATGTTTATCATCAAAGTAAAAATCGATAGCAAATAGAAGCACACAGTCACGATGAAGCATACAAGAGAATGGCACAATATATAGTCCACATAAGATTGAAAATTAATTAGGCACAGAATATTTTTAGGTTGTCACACTTGCTTACTCTTTTTCAAAATATTTTTCATTTTGTTTTCATTAAAAACACTTATTACCTGGGCACTGGGGAGAGGGGCTGCAGTTTCAAGCAGTGGAGGTCCCATTTCCTGCACTGCTGGGACTGGATCCATCGCTCCATGTTTTTTACCATGTTCTGGTTTTAAACAAGAAAACAGCACACAACAGCTGCATCATAAATACTGAACACTAATTTCAAACACTCTCTAGAGTATGTTGCAATAACTTCTACAGCAAATGCTAACAAAAAAAACAAACCCAAGCTTAAAAATTTTTCCATTTCATGGTTTTAGGACAAAGTAAGAGCCACTTTTCTATTGTTTGACCACATTTCCAAAAGAAACAATTCCATTAACACATAAGTGGCAGAGAAGAGTCTCTAATTAGGCAGTTAGACATTTTATTCTGGTAACATGGAGAATTACTATTCTTCTCTCTCACCTTAAAAATAATGTAAGATACTGATTGATCATTGACTGACTCATGCTGCTTCCAAAATTAAATAACAAACTTTTGGACTCTCTATCAATCATAATGCAAAAATGCAGACAGATACAATTAATCTTCACAGTCTTACCAGAGAGAGTGACTTTAGACTAATGACACAAGTGCTTCTGCCAAGCTTTACTGTATTAACCAGAATTATGAGATGTCTGAGTTTTAATTTAGCTTTCTCTAATTAAATGTAATAAGTATCACTCTTATCTGTTTAAGAGCTGCTATTAAAATGGAAGTCAGTTAAGATGTTCAAAAGAACAAATCAAAAGTTAAAATATAAACTGTAGAACTTACTTCTGCAACTTAAAGAAAGAGGAACAAATCTACAACATTAAAGGATACACTAACCTGCATTCTCATTGCTATTGCAAGAGAACCAACAGTCTTTTCAGAAGCAGGGTTGTTCTGCTGACCATAGTTGTCACCAACTGAAAAATATAAAGTATTCCACTAATAAATCACAAATCTTTCGAGAGTGGGAGCATGTGTATTTGAAAGTTATGTCCAAATAAAAAATTTCTGAATGTTGACTTGAAATTTAACAATATTACTGACAAAATTATAGGTGGCTTCCTTAATACTTAAATGAAATCACCAAGAAGGATGAATATACTATGAAAATCAGAGATAAACTGTATGCTTTGAAACATACTACACAAACCCACACAAAAAAATTCACACAGCTGTTTTTGAAAAGCTACATACATTCTTAAACAGAACACCTAAATCAGCATGGTAAAGACTGTCTTCTCTTCGACACACACATTACAGTGAGTGAGAACAATGAAATGATCACAAAGACCATACAGAATTATTATAACTTGGAAACAGTATATGCAAATTTTTTTGAATAGCAACAGTTATCTCCATCAGCATGATATTAAAAATAGATATTCTGGAGAGTCTACACAATTCAGAGTTAACTTCAACTTCAGAGACAGTTATAATTGTTTCTATTGGCAATATATCAAATGATAATCATACATTAGCTACCCCAACTAAACATATTTTGTCATTTTGCTGTAATCCTTCTTCTGGCTTGTTCTTTTGTAGCTGCTCATCGACTTTTATCGACACAATTTCTCCAAAATTCACATCCTAGTCTCTGCGGGCATATCAAGGCCGTAGCCACGTTCTGAAGGGCGTAGACTAATTGTAATAAAAAATAACAACTGTACGCTGACAGCTTTAACCTTTCTGCCACGGGGGAACTGAAGTGCAAACCCTGACCTGGTCAAGCTCTTGCTCTGTTCACCCCTTCTCTACTGGTCATAAAAGGCTCACGTTTCCTTGCACAATCACCCCTCCCAAGAAGAGTCCCAGAGCAGCAGGGCACAGAACACTCAGACTAGAGACAGGGTGGCAGATACAGCCCACTCTCCCACACCCATCACTGAGAGAGCAAGAGACCCTCTCTGCAGACAGCCTCAGCCTCACTCCATATGTTTCCTGACCCTTCCTCAAACTTTCCTGCCAGCAGGCATCTACACATCAGTGACAAAGCTTTGGTTAAAAGGAAGACAACAATCCTCATATTAAGCTCTAATTAAGAGAGTGTCTGAAAAGTCCTTCTACTTGCATTAACACTTGCAATTCAAAAAAACAAACAAACCCCAATAATTTCTTCTGGAGATGCTCAGCTTTAGATTTAGACAGAGGAGTTTTACTGGAATAGTCTATTACAATCATAAGCTGACTCCTGTTGCTTTGAGACCAGGCTGGGAGAGCTGCCAAACAGACAAATGAAGTAGGAAGAACGAAGTTTAAAACCCCCTTTCAGACAGCTGTGCTTTACAGAAACATTTTGACTTTTTATGTTATTTGGCTTAATACGACTGTTTTTATCAGGGCAGAGCTAGCATGTGTGTAAATACATATTAGAATTAGACAATTCCCTTCAATAAACTATTTCTCTCAGACTGCCTATGCTACACAGTCACCCCACAAATGACTAACCAGGCTTTTACAGGGGTGAAGGTGAAACTAGAGGTGAAAGTTATGCACGCACAGAGTTAGCAAGACAATCTCAGGACTGCAACAGCTCTCTTAGGATAAATTTTCCAGATGGAAGCTGGAGTAGCACTCTCTGCTCCAGACTATCGTCAGATCAGATGAACTTCAGACATTGTGCTCCCTCCTCTGACTCATACCCTACTGTGCAGATGAGTGAGAGCTAATGCCAGGTGCTACCCATCTGCTCAGGCAGCTTAGAATAAAGAAGAGGTGGGGAAATGGTTGAATTTCCCACTAACACTTAAACCATGTGGGCTTCAGCTTTCAAGTGACTCCAAAGGAGCTGGACATCAAATCCCAAATAATTCTGGCATCCTTAAGTTTTGTTTAGAAAGTTATTTTCATTTCCATACATTTACATATAAAGTATATTCCTGCAAGATACTACCAGCACTCACCTGATTCCAAGACTGCCAGTGCAACAGAAGCAGATGTTGCACTGCTGGAAAATAGCAGAATGTTTTAAAATTGTGATAATTTAAAAATCTTTGATAAAAAAAACCACTTGAAAAAGAATTGTCACCTTGGAGTGAGCACTTTTGTCTCTACTCTCCTGATGTACAACATTACATTTCCCCAATGCAGCTCCATCCTTGCAAATTCTGAGTGTTTTTAAAACATGTGAGTGTGTTAGATGACATGTACACCCACACAAGTTGGAAATCTAGCCACCATCTAGCAAGAACAAAAGTTACTTCATGACCATTATTGCTTTCAGGCTTCATTTAGCTCCTGCGACCCCACAGATGTTAAGCTGGACATCACTAAAGCAAGAAAAAATCCAGAACAATTTCCAAGCACCTCAGCCAGATTCTATGAAAGTCAAGAGTCAGTTACAAGACTCAGTTGTTTCTCCAAGGTCACAACTACTCCACAATGGGCTTTCCACAAACATCTTGTAACTAAACTAAGTGCATTCTTCCTGTCACACCTGTGTTTCATGTACCTCTCTAGTAAGCCTTGAGACCAACAGCTGGTAAAATGCATTTCTGCTGTAATTTCCAAGTTTCTCCAAGGTTCTGACAACTTCAAAAGCATAACCATAAAGACAGACAGACATTTTGTAGATAAGTCCTATTTAAATTATCTTGATAAAAATCTCATGCTTCCTTTCCAAAAAAATGCTGTACTTAACAGAGCGCATTGCTACAACTTGAAAAATGCAAAGAAATGTACACGCTCATGCCAAATCTTACATTTCCTGCATTAGGAATGAATGTTACTGTGGTATGTAGTGCAGTTTTCCTCACAACACTCAGAGAAGGGAAACACTAGTATTATCCATAGTTCTTTAGAGCAACTAAGGCATGAACATATTTGAGTCTTAAGACGCAGCATGCAGTTATACTGTGTAACTTTTAGGTCTGTGAAGGCTCACACTCATTCTCAATGGAGAGGATTAGGTGTGTCTGAAAGTGGGACTTGCACCAGGCAGCACACAGTGCTGGGAGAGTCCAGTCACTCCTGGTGCCCACTCAGGCTGCATGGACTGGCTTATCCTACTTTGTCAGAATCAGTCCAAGTCTGTCACATAAGAGGTTTCTACTTGCAAGACTAAAATGAGGAGGGGAGATTCCTTTTAATTTATTTATTTATAGGTATGAATGCTGTACCACCACACCCTCTCTTCTCTATTCCTTTCCCTTTCTGCCCCATTCCTCCTCCACGTAAGGCTGTGTCATACTGGTAGGCCGGGTACCTGCTGAAGAAACCTTTGTGCCAAGCCTTGCCCTACAGATACTTAACAATTATATCCAAAAATCCCTAGGGGATATAAATGGGCATTGGAGATGCAAGGAGTCTCCTAGTCACTAGTCCAGGAAAAAGAAAACATGTATTATTTTTGGACAACCTGTGCAGCACCAGGAAGGGATAAGGCTTGGTACCCACCCTTGAGATCCTCAGTAAGATCAGAGATCTGCTTTGGGAGGTAGACAGTGAATGTCCAAATGCCTTCAGACAATCAAGTGAATAATAACTCAGATCTCAACACCTGCAGCGTCTGCTCAAGTCAGGAGGATATAATGAAAGACAAGGAAATAAATCTATTGCTAAGGCCATCCTTTGCACGGGAACAGCAGCTGCTTTATTATGATCCTGATCTTGCATTAGCTCTGCATGGAGTGTCTGCTTAATTTGCCCTTAGGGAATATCCCTAGTTAAAAACCCATGCAATTAGATTTTTCAGCTTTATGCCCATTTCCACAGTTTTGTATCAATAGATGTATATCTAGTACACTTGTGATAAGATTCAAAAACACCCCAGATTAACCAGTCATACTATCCATGTACTTCCTCATTTTCCTATTCATTTGCAGCGTAATCTCATTGGGATGCTGTGCAGTCAAATTCATACACACATCAAAAATCTAGAAAATATCTAGAGATTTTCACAGAATTTTAAGAAATTTTACAGGAGATGTAAAATTACATGTTGTTATTATTATTACATATTATTCACTAGAAGATTTCTTAATTTTATTCCCAAGAAAATTCTGTAACGTTTTTTCAACTGAGAAATTATTGAACATATACACCCTCCACAAGAAGTTAGGAGAAAAGGAAGGAGATGAATCCAAACCCTTTTTTGTAGGAATAATTACTGCAGGAGACATTCTGCCTCTTAACTACATGTGATTTCTGTACTCCCTCCTGCACCACTTTCTGCAGACAGTTTCACAGCGCTTTGCAGTTGATATTTCTTCCCTTCTTCTCCTTTTTTCCCATATTCCAGGTAAGTTCACAGAAGTCATAGGATAAGGCACTGTACAAAACAGCACTACATAATAGCTCATGTGATGACCCAAAACTCTTCCCTCTGAACTCTCTGAATCCATTGGGTCATCGCTTATCTAATCATCCTGGTATGAAGAATCTCTTCCAAGCTTTCTTCTCTCACCTAACATCTTTTCCCTATTTATACATCAGAGGAAGGTGTTACACATGCCCTGTACACACACACACCTTTAAAGGCCCTCCCACAGAGATGCAGCTTTTCACCACACCGCGTTGTCACCAAGATGCCACACACATCTCAAAGGCTCACTGTCCATCCCTTGCAAGAACTGTTACCTTTTATCACCTCTTACCTGACAGAAGACCATGAGCACAATTGATAATGGTGGCCCCAGGCTTTACCCAGCTCACAGGAACATCATCGGGTTTTGTACTGCCGAACACCACCGCGTCTGCGTGACGGAGCTGGGGAAAGCCCAAAACACCCCCAGAAACAAAACAAGCATTTAATCTTAGGAATACATACTTGGATATATATTCAGACCTACACAGCAATAGCCTTTTGAGCAAAGCTTTTACAGACAACAAGAACAAAAAAGATCCAAACTGGTAGTTTGATTCTTGCCTGCAATGAAACTTAAGAATAGCATTTAAAATTAAGTTAGGTAAACAAATTGTGAGATCAGGCAAGAGAGGTCAAAGTAAGTATCAATATTTAATAGGGATTATATCCTTCCAAATAAAAAGTTCTACCATTGTCCTAAAGTCCAAAATAACTTGGAGCAACTTAAGAAAAAGAAGGGTTCAAAGAAACTAAATAGGCAATTATATAAAGAGTGCAGACAGATTGTCTAACAGTAGAAAACAAGGCCAGCTAACAGGAATGCAGGATGACCCTTTCTGTGAAGATCAGTGATTGCCTTTGAATACCAATTAAAGCACTCTCTTCCTTCTCAGTTCATGTCTGCTATCACTGCCCCTGATTTAGCTCAGCCTGGCAGATGTTGGAACAAAGATGGTTACTACAAAGATTCTTATAATCGAAGACATAAGTGCCTTTTTTCCCACTTCCTCTGAAACAGGACCCTTTACCAGTTACTAGAATCACCAGGAGATAAGGAACAGCACCAAAGGCAGAAATATTAAGATACACTAAAAAAGCAAAACATAGACACAGCATTGCCTCAAGCTTAGTTCAGAATTATTTCAGAAATACAGCAGTTTTGGTAATATTTTGGATAAATGCAAATTAATTCCAAGTGTCACAAAATCAGTGATCCACTCTACGAATTGATTTGTGACTGACAAGCGTTCCAGCTTCTTTTTTGGCCAAAAGTGCTCTGACGCAACCCTGCCCACACTCTTGCCAAGAAAGAACAGCTACAAATCTTGTCAGGATAGCAGATTTTTGGCACAGCTGAGCATCCAGGAGAGGAGAAGTACATTACTGCTGCGGAAAAGGCAGAAAACCAAAAAAACTCCATCTTCCCCTCAGAGAACACAAGAATGGCCTAACCCTCCTTAAGAAATCCCCATGTGGAAACAAAGCCAGAAGTGTGGGAGAAGACTTCCTTGCTTGACAAATGACTAATGCAATGAGCTGGTTCAGGCTTCAGTCATATGTCCAGCAACCCTCCTGTGATTGCCTGTGCACAGTCATTCAGCCTTATTCAAACTGGTCACACTCCTGAGTCTGGTGCAAATATTACCTTACGTGCCACTCCTAGAAGTCATAATGCTTGACCAGTGTCAGGTCAAATGATACTGAGAAATCTGCAAGGAAATTCAGGTAAAAAGATGCTGTAATGCCTCATGTGCCAGGAATACCATGCTGAAGGCACACTTTCCCTGCAAAGGAAGGAAATCTCTGCTGTAATGGTCAGCATCAACAACTGATTTTTCTCAGTTACATGAGCACAGCCTTTTTTTTGCAAGGAAAAAATAATTCATATTCCAGCAGTTATAAATCATCTACTGTAAGTCAAGATGCCTTTCAATGCAAAGCCTCTGGGACAAGGACTAAGAGCTTTGCACACCGCTTAGCATCGTGAATTGATGAACAAGTTGAGTGCTGTATGCAACAAGTAATAATTCTGATGAATGTTCAGCCAACATACTTATGACAGAGTTGATTCAATGTAACTGTATGTCAGAAAACAACTGATGGAACAAAATATTCATCTCTATGACTACCGACCCTAATGTTGAAAAATGTTTTTAACAGCTGAACACAATTATTTTTGTGGCCAACATTAACACTGGTTCGGATAGCTAACATCACACATACCCATAAATTTTAGCAGAAAACCAGCTGGACCTTTCATCTCATTGCCTTGCCCCACCTCCTTCATGAAAAAAGTTGCATCACATGGCAGCAAATAGTTGTACCACAGGTTAAAGACACACTGATTTCTCAGAGCCTTTCCCCAGTGGGATTTCCTTCCCCTTATTTCACAAAGAAAAAAATATTTTATGTGCAACTATTGAAAAAGTTCCTGCAGAGTCAATAAAACATATATATCACAAACATTTCAGAGAATTTTCTTCCCCTGTGAGTATTTTTAAAAAGCATATCCAGAAACCAGGAGAGCAAGTCCACTGAAAGCAAAATACTTGTATACAGAATTATGGGTACCTTGGAAGAGATTTATGTGATCTCCATCTGGGAATTTTAGTTTTATTTGCAAGAAGTTGTGCCCATGCCTCCTTTTAGATTTTTCTCTCTTGCTATAATCTACCCTTTTGACTGCCTGTTTAATCACTAAAGCAAGAAGCAAGCCTTGGGATGCATGTTCAGGGTCAAACTCCTACATCAGAAACCGATCACAAACGTGAGAGATGGAAAAGTCCTATGAAATAATCACATTTAGCCTCCCTTGGCAAATGCACCACAGCCCCTGGACAGAGGACACAGAGGACACATCTGACAGGAACCAGATGCTGCAGGCAGGCCTAGCCAGAAGGTCAAGGAAATACCCATAAGGGAGAACATGTGGCTGCCTGCCTCATGCTTCCTGGACAGCAAGGCTCCATTCCATCGGGCTGGCTAGAGGAAGGAATGACAAGCATCAGGCCAAACCCTCCTTAATGTACTAGGCAACAGGCTGCAGACAAAGTAAGCCAATAGTCCAGTAGTATCCTGCCCTCTCACCGGTAAATATTTTTTCAGTTGGGAAGAGCTGTGCCAATAAATAATCTGCAACCTTACCTCATAACAAAATATGATCCCCTCCACCAAGATTTAAGTTGAAGCAGATTAAGAAGCACCACCCATTCCCAAGACAGAACACCAAATGTTAAAACAACAATACAGACTTTCCAGCCAAGTATTAAATGATAATGGCACAAAGTAGCTGTATATTACAGATCACTGAAACTCCATTCTACTGTGAAATCTGCATAAAATTTTCATTTTCCCATAGTTAAAATGGACTGCTACAAAAGCCATTTTAAATGCATGATCAAATATAATAAAATTAAAATTAAAAATTGAAATGTAAAAGCCTTTAGAGTCCTGAGTATGAAGATAGGCCATGTAAAACTGAAGAGATGTGATGAGGAATAGGAATCTGATTAAAGGTTTTTTCACAACTCTCTTTATGAAAAAAGTCTCTTTGCACATCAGTTTACAGATTAGGTTCCACTTTAACCACAGCAAATCTGATTACTTTCTGAAATCTTGCATTTTTTTAAAGTCAATGACTAGTTTCAGGTACTTTTTCCATCAAGGCATGTTCTAATTACGTGATTTCCTTCAGCCTTCCCTGCCACATCACCCTGAATGCACTTGCCCTACACAGTGCACATGAAAATCAAGGCCCCACCTCTGCTGTGGGCTCAAGCTGCCACTATGATCCACTCTTTAGCAACTGCTCCTCTGGCTTATAGAGAGGGGGATACATTTCAAAATTACAAGGAACAGAGATCATGTGCCTAAGATGTTGAAGTGGAAATACTTTGTCTACATTATAATCATTAGAAATGCTCAAGCAGCTTCCCTCTCCTCCTACGGGATCCGTGTGCCTGTTCTCCTGTTCTTTCATGCTTACAATACAAAATGTATTTTTCTGCCCATAACAAGAGTCTTGGTCTTACCAAGACAGCAAAACTAGGTAGGACAGCAAATAGCTAAGAGATGTCTAAGAGTTTGAAGCTCAAGTGTTGGCTCTAAGGAAAAGCACACTGTGGCCAAAAGAAATTCTTTTTCAACCTGAAAAGGAAACTCCCATTCAACACTCCTGCTGAACCACTCTCATACTTCTTAACCTCGCTTTTGCAAACAACTTTTCTATTCTTAATTATACCTAGACAAACCAATTCTCACTTCTTTTATGATAAAATTGTAAGATAGCAGCTCTCCTAAAACAGGCATGATGTGGTTCACACACGGACTACATTCAAGATGACATGCTGAAATAATGACTGACTGAGTTTAGACAAATGAAAGAAAATTCTGTTTACTTCCAGGTACTATTACCCATGTTTTGGCAAGGAAATAATCCATTTTTTTCCATACTAATCTACTTGACAACATCCTTTCAAACTAGAAAGCATAATTGTGACAAAATAAAGGCTTAAACACATCAGTTCCCATTCTTCACATGTAATACTGAATTGACTTTTGGGGAGTTCCTATTTTAAAATTACAAGGGAGATGTCACTAAAAGTATCTCACTAGATCATCCTTCAGGCACAACGCGTGAATGTGCTTTGAAGAACTATCTACACAAAGCTTAACAGAATGATAACATCTTAAATATTTCCTCTAAGATGCTTGTCTTTATCTCTCACTTTGTAACTTCTTTTACATTGAACATATCAATGCAAAAAGAACGTTTCTCAGTAACTTTGCACAGATGTGCCAGAACCTTCTAAAATGCTTTCTTGCATTAGTGAATTATTTGAAAATTCAGGAAGCTCAACAGTTCTGAAGAACATGGCTCAGCTGTGCCATGAGAACTCAAGTCAAGCAAACCCAAAATGGAACAAAAAGAAATATTAATAATCTGCTCAACTTAACAAAACATGAAGTGGGGAGGGAAAAGAACATTGAAACTGTGTCCATTATTTCAGATCAAAGCAATGAAATTAAAATATACCATGATTTATTTTATTCCTTTTTTTCTGCCATAAGACAGAACAGACTTGCTTTAAAAGAGCACACTAAGTCAGATGGTAGATGGCATTATGCTCTTTGTTAGGAGAGCTACCCCTGTATTTTTAAACTTTTCTTAAGGTGGATTAAAACATACTTCCTCATGATCATTTTCAAAATATTTTTGCAAAAGTGCAGAAGAAGCAATAACAAGTTCATAGCAATACAAAACCTTATCCAAAAAACTTTCAAACTTAGTGTTGTGTAACTCATTTAAATTAAAAGAATTTCTAAAGGAAGCACTTGTTATGCTGTCCTTTTTAAAAAGAAGAACAAATCAGCAGTGCTAGTCTAAGGTAATGTAGTAACCACTTAGGAAAGGCATTACATTGTTAAAGTCAGGGTTAGCGCTTAAACACAAATACGCCTGGCCAATAGATTACAACACATAAAGATCCCCTACCCTTAAGATAAAACTCTCTTTTCCTGTTACATATTGCAAAACAAATGCATCCAAGTGGAAAAAAAAATCATACTCTTCGTAAGTTTATCCCTCACTTCCTAAATGAAGTTATCATGCTACCACAGGTTATACTTCCAAACAATAGCACACAAACTGTCACTGTAGAGGTGTTCCATTCAGAGAATGAAAAAGTTAGTGTATTATGCAGAAAAAACAAAACATTAATTGATTCTTTCAAGTTTTTGAAGAACTTAAACATAGACTAACACATTTTCTTACTTGAAATTCAAATAACAAAAAAATCAAGAGAAGAAACCTGGTAAACATTAAAGCTGTCTTTCACAATCAGCATTTTAAACAAGCAGAAGAATATAAATTCTATAATCAGGTTATCTAACAACATTGTAGTTCAAATACAGGTTGTCACAGTACTTCGTTGTTTGGTTAGAAACTTGTGTTCAGTGTGTGACTCTCCAGCTTCTGGGAATATAAGACAGAGTAGTTTTCTCTGTATGCATTAGATGGAGGAGCTAGAGTTAACTACCAGAGTGACATACAGACAGGATCAGCACAGCTCTGGGACTGCTGGTGATAGGCTGCTCCAGGCTCACAGGTGAGGAAGAAGAAGGTAAGTCTCCCCTGGGTTCTGCTGTGTAGTCCCACAGGCGAAGTACAAACTCTTTTACTGCCAAAAGTTAAAATTAACCTGGGAAGACTTAAGTGTATAAAGCCTCAAACTTAGGCCTCCCATTCTGTTTCCCATCAGTGGCCGGCTCCAAGAGGTAAGCTATGGGGAATGCCAAAAAGCGAAGCACGATTATGGGAAAGCATCTGGATGGAAGGAAACAGAATTCTCTCCAGCTATTGACAGCACTGCACAAGCAGCTCTGGGCCCAATCCAGACTTTTTGCTGTGAAACAGGGGAAACACCTCTGGCCACCCTGTCACCCACCCTATCCAGCCCAGAGCAGTCCTCTAGCACAACCCCAGGCAATGAGAAATAACTGAGGAATGAGACATGGCAAGGATCAAGTTCACAGCACTCCATCTCCCAGAGAGCCATATGTTTCCTAAGTGCTGTCAGTCACTTAAAAGCCCAGAGCTGAGACAAGCCTGACAAAAACATCCACAGCTGTGAAAACACAGAGAACTTTCATCACAGCTGCTCAAATTTGCTTCCTCCTCCTGTCTGCGCCTCCGAAGCCCTGAGGTTGGACACCATCGTTTTGCCTTGGCTGCCACCCTGTGGCACATGGGCTGTCCCACACAAGAGCTGTCCCCAGCACCTCAGCCCGACAGGCAGCCAGGCCCTGGAGTACCCTGCACTCCTACAGCCAGACTCTGGACCCTGCTGCACACGCCCCAACGACACTTCAACCCCAGCTGGAGTATTCTGTGAAATTTGGGACTAAGAAACAAACTGCTAAGTTTCACAGGAAGTCACACCAAGTTGTGTCTAAAAGCTCTGCAAAAAGCAGCCAGGGAGACCCTGCAAATCCTTCAGTTTAAGGCTCCTGAATTTCTTTGAGTCCTTTTACAGTTCTCTTCAAAGATAAAGATTGGGAATTTCTTTGTCCCAAGAGCAGCAACACTTGCAAACCTTTAGGACACCAATCCAGTGGAAGTAATTTCATGCAGATGACAGTATCACAAGACGAGAAAAAAGAGGGCACTTCTCTTGCACAGAGAGAAAGCAAAAGGGAGAGCTAAAACATTTGTTTGTTGGATTCCTTCTCTCACAGCCATTGGTGTAAGATAATGAAGTTAGAGCAGCTGCTGTTACATGTAATATTCTGGTAGATGCCAGTGTTTGAACCATTTCTGAGCCAGCAGGAAGGAGAAAAGACCCAAAGCCACATTGGCTACCAGCAACCCCAGTGCCACCTGTGACTGAAATGAGGCGTTTCCCTCTTGGGAATGGCAGTGAAGGGCAGGATTGCCAGGTGGACAGCTGACAGGGATGAGCAGATAATGGGGATGCAGGACAAGCCATGGCAGGCAGCAGAGCTCTCACCTCACTCTGCAGCTGTGGGGCTCTCCAGTGGCAGCTGAGGACGGCGGCTCCCTCGCGCTGCAGCACGCTCTGCAGGGCAGCACCCTCTGCCCCGCACGCTCCCACCAGCAGCACCTTCTTCCCACCTGTGCGACACAAAGGAAGTCATTCAGCCACCCCCAGCACAGGGCACCAGCAGCAGCAGCTGCACAGAGCTCCCCCCAGGGCACCCACGGCTGCAGCACAGGGAGTGCACAGGGAGTGCACAGGAGCATGGAGCAGGACAGCGCTGTGCGCCTGCACAACCGCAGCAGCTGTGCCAGCACGGGCAGCTCTTCTGGAGCCCGTGCAGTGATGCCAACCACAGGTGTTAAAGAGTGTCCTGGTGACTCTCTGAATTCTAGTAAGCAAATACTGTTCTGGCTTTCTGGTATTTTGTACAAATCCTTTCATTCATGTTTGTTACTAAGTACATTAACCTCCTGTTTACAGTTCTGCTACAGAAATCCTTGCTTCAACAATTATGAATCATTATAAGAGAGACAACTTCTGAAACACTGCCATAAACCAACAGTGTCTTCACACACAGTAAACCTGCTTGTTTAAATGTGATGCCTGTATTTTCTGTTTGTAAGACTCACATGTCTTGTGTGTCTTCACTGAAATTAAATCTGCTGATGGCAGCTAACCCCTGCCTAATGCCCAAAATCTGTAGGCCTGAGACCTGTTTCTACAAATACAGCATTCAGATGCCACTGAGTAGGAGTCCTCCTCCTCACTAGCAGGAAACAAATACGTGTCAGGTGGGAAAGCAACACAAAATAGAAAACACAAGGTCAGATTATATTTGGCTCCCAGTCAGGATTAAAACTGACTAAAACAGTTAGGCCAAAATTAATGTATTGATTATGACAGAAGGGCTCACCTATATCTTCAAGAAGCTCCATCACAGCACACACCGTAGGAGGAACTAGACAGTCATGGACATCACCATGTACCAAGTGTCCTAGGTTTACACTGGATAATCTGCAGTGGAAAAAATATGGCAATTTGACAAAAAAAAAGAGTTTGTGTAACATAAATCCCCAGCAATGCTTGTAACGTGGCTAAGAGCTAATCCCAAGAGCAAACATCTCTCAAAAGCAAATCCTTTGATAGTCATGTACTGCAGCTAATTTCTATCATCCCACACCCTTGTTAGACAAACACTGAGCCTCAAGAGAGGCCAGGAAAGGGATCTGAGCTAGAATGGGTAACACGATCCCACCATACACAGGCAGCTCTTTACTTGGCTACCCGCAGCACATTGGGCCCAAACACTTCAGTGGCTGCAGTGAGACCAGACCAGTGCTGCCAGAGCCAAGCTGGCTTAGGAGGGGGCAACCCCGGTGTTCCCACACTGCACTCCATTCTCCCTCATACAGAAGGATGCTCCAAATTTTCCATTCTCTGACGATCTCCATATTTGTAGATTTTTTTTCCTGACTTGAAAAAAAAAAAGAGAGAGCAGGATAAAAAACCAAAAAGGTAATAGCCTCTAGCTAAGAGCAGGAAGGCTGCAAGAGCAGCCAAATGGGAACTCACAAACCTAAATTACTCTCTTCAGAGAGCAGTACAACTCAACACTGATTGGAAATCTCTGCTAATGGGTCCAAACTATTATAGCTCACTCTCTCACCACCAGAGAGTGCTGTAAGGAAGTTAAAATCTTCTCTGCAATTTTTCCATCAATCCTTTTTGTGAAAGTTCAGTACTTTGTGACTACCACTTGTAATACTGAAGTACTGAAATACCTTAAGTATCACCAGTAAATCAAGATTTCATTTTTTTGTTTGAAAGGACTATGCCCTGAATATACATTATGTAAAAAACAAAAAGATAATGACCAAAGCTACTTCAGCAAAAGACTTCTTATTGATTCAGAGGCATCTTTTATCACTGCTCAACAGCACAGCTAGACACAGTGACTGAAGAATCCATTAATGAAAAGCATAGGGGCAAACGGATTTTACAGAGCCATCAGGCTTATGCCTGCTAATATTATTTCTCAGCGCTCCACTTACCCATCCACATCCTTCTCTGGTTTCACAGCATTTAGTACCTTACTGCTGTACAAGCTTTCTGGGAGGTCAAGAGCAAGGCCCTGCACGTTAGGATCCTCATTAAGTCTCAAGATTTCACTGACAATCTAGGAAGTTAATATAAAGCATTAAAGATCAGAACAGATAAAAGGAGAATCTGATTAGAATGAGGTAAAACCTGTAATTTTTTTTCAATTACTTTATGACCACCTTGGCTTCCCTTGCTTGTTACTGCAAATTCTAAATGAAAAAGCAATAACCTGCTGTACTCAGTTTATTATCAGTGGCTTACCAAATTAAGCCACCCTGACTCTATTCTAAACATCTTGCAAAGTAAACACATATTATGCGACATTATGCTGCCAAAAGCAGTTTGTGTTTCACCACTCCAAACCTCAGAAAAGCTTGTCACTCTAATGGCTTCAGAAGATGCTTTTAGAAACAGGACACCTCAGTTAATACATAGTACAAAACCAAAAAGGACCAAATCATGTCCCAGTACAGGAACAAAAAGTTGTAACACTTGAAAGAACAATTATACACAAAAAACCAGATTTTATTAAGCCAGCATATCACACACACAGATCAAACACAGAATCACTAGGTTGGAAGAAACCTTCAAGATCGTTGAATCCAACCCATGCCCTCAACACCTCAACTAAACCACGGCACTGAGCCACACCAAGTCCTTTGTTAAATACATCCAGGGATGGTGACTCCACCACCTCCCCAGGCAGAACATTACAGTACTTTATGACTCTTTTCATTAAATACTTTTTCCTAATGTCCAACCTGTACTTCCCTTGGTGCGGCTTAAGGCTGTGTCCTCTCATTCTGTCAGTTGCTTGTCATACATGGTTACCAATTTTCCTTCTCAAAACACCCTCAAACTAAGAGCTGTCAATTGCCTTGTGAAGAACTGTTATGTCCATAAGGCACCGCAGAGACGTTTGTGAATTTCAAGTACTGAACCAGATGCAAGTTGAAGTGGTTTAAATTGGTCAGATCTGACATCTGAGACTGTACTACCTACCCTTGAGTCCTTCCTCTCTAAAGCATAATGCTGACCCCATGCCATTCTGTCCCGACCAGAATACAATGGAACAAAACATGAGCAAGGTTTTTTAAGTGAGAAATGTCATGCAAGCATGTCTCCCCATATTTATATATAAAACCAGTATGCAAGCATCACAAAGCATTATAATAGAATTGGATTAACATCCAACAGAAAAGGATTATAAGTAGTGGGCTTTTTTCCTTAACTACTACCATGCCTTCTTAAAATGCTTTCCTTGTAAACTATTCATTGTAACTGTGAACTCTCTTACCCAAACACTTGATATGCAATCAACATTAGGCTAGGGGAATTAGGCAGGAGTTAGATTAGCACCAACTCTGAAGCAAGAGAATGTTCTACTTTCATGCTAAACACAGATTACACAAGCATGTCACTGGTACAGTGACATGCTTTAGTTTCCTGACTAAAGCATTTAGTTTCCTGACTCCTGAGGCAAAAACCAGGAATACCTCTTAAGGTCCTATGGCACTTGACAGCAAGAGGACTGGTATACGTTGCACTAGAAAGGATGAGTGTATATACCAGTATATGGACATGAAAACATCTGCATTTTTCTTTAAAAACCCCTGATATGCTACAAAGTGCTGGGGGGCTACAGAGCGATTAAAACTTCAAGCTGTATTTCTGCCTCCTGGGAAAGTAATTCAGTTTTCCATTTTAATTGTGTCTTACTTTAATTCAGCTTTCCATCATCACAGCATTTAAATAACTTATCATGCAGAGTAAAGTAGTGTAGTATTTATTTGCCTTTATTGTACACAGGAAGTTATGTCAAAACCCAAATGTGCATGGTATTGAAATCCCCCCCACCTTTCCACACAGGGAACACAACTGAGATGTGGATTTTAGTAGATGAAAACAACCTGTCACAGTGAGTAAGAGAGTAAGCAAACCATGATGAATTTTATTGGAAGTAACTTCCTTTAAATAACAGAAATACGTCAATTTTCTCTTTAAATACACAGCTCAACCACTTCTCTAAGATAGTACTTCAAATTAACTGCAACTCCTGCTGCACAGTCACTGTATTTTACCTATTTCCTGCTGTGTTACTCAAAAGATATAACGCATTCACCAACAACAAAGTGTATTTATGTTTCATTTCAAAAGCCCACTCTTCATAGATGGGTAGCTGACTATCCATAATCTACAAAACTTCACAGTAAGTTGCTTTCAATGTATCTGGAAGCAGTTCTTGAGATTGCACTGCAAGGCAGTAGCATTTTAAGAACAAAATGTACCGAAAACAAAACAGTACATGGCGCTCATAAGCCTGCAGGATTATCAAATTTGGCAAGCACAAGCAGACCAGCTGGGAATAGTGTCATCTTCTACTATACATTTCTTCACTGGTTTAACTTTCACATGGTTTCTATCTTTAAGACATAACTGATATTAAGTGCTGTGCCATCAACAAGGTAAAGAATTCAGGCCTCTAGTTATTTGGGGTGGATGTTTGTTTTTTAATACATAATTAAAACACTAAAAGCTCAATAGATGAATTCAACATCCCCCTCTCCTTCCCCCCTCCCTTCCCCATATAATCATATAATCTTTGATTTCCCTGAATAAACTGGGCAACAATCAGGTACAGTCACAAGAGCAACTGTGGGATACCTGAGCTGGTATGCGGTTAAAGGGGATAATACCTGCTATTTAAACCAAGGCAATCCTAAACCTAATCTGAGTTACTAGAGATCAGTCAAAATAATAATGAATGTCAGTAATAAATAAAAGTTTATGACAGAAATGGAAAAGGAAGACTCTTTCAGGTACTTCAGTTACCTCATCCTTGGTGCTGCCTTCAGGAAGACAGATATGAATAACACGTAGACCAATCTGTTAAAAGAAAAGACTTTAAATTACCAAAGGCAAGTAGCTCATTATTATTAACACATGTATCAGCTAAGCTTACCTCTTTGGCAAAGTTCTTGTTTGCTTCTTGAATCAACTGGTCATTACGTGCCTTGGGGAACAAAACAGTAACTGAGTTTTAAAATAACACATTTAAAAATGAGTACACTAATGCACATGTCCATGCAAGAAACAGAGTGACAATGTCTGTGTCTAAATGTATTCAAATCAGGAAGAAACAATTCTAAGAAAGAAGCAGAAGGCTATCCCTGTTAATTCCAAATAGTTCAAGACTGCTGTCAGTGATAAGAAGCGCATTTGAAAGCACAGGCTTCATGGAGAGGGGTAACTCCTGTTAAAGAAGTAGGGCTTGCCCTCCATACTTCAGCTCCCTCCCTGCACTGCCAGCGTTCCTGGCACTACACTACCAGCATGCCACTCCCCAAATGTGGCAGCTGGTGGTGAATGGCAGCACAGAAGCTGCTGCACTGAGGGCACTGTGCAGAGCTCAACACTGTGTCAAGGAAGAAGAGACAGGTCTAGGGACAGCTCAGCAGCTGCTCCCCTGTGACAGTAAATGTGGGACTATACCCCTACACCAACTGCTCAAGAAGTTTAATTGGGATGGAGCAACTAGTGGTACCACACTGTCCCCTGTAACGTCCCTGCTGCTGCAGCACTGGCAGGGGAACACTTACCCTGTGAAAGTGCAGAAAATCCCTGCCCTAAACCAGTTCCTACCAAAACCCACTGAGCAGCACAGGTGAGGCCAGAGCTCAGCACATGGGCTGGCAGAGCACAAGGGCAGGACGGGAAGTGCAGGGGAGCCAGTGGTGCTTTGCTGAGCTTTGCAGGGTAACAGCTCCACTGTTAAGCAGGATCCTGATGCTTTATTTTACTTTTCAGCATCAAAAAAATTAAGAATCACTCACCAATCATTTTCTGCTGTTGCACAGCTCCAACCAAGGTTCATTATTGGTAATAAGCAACACAGGTATCAACTCTGGCATTGATTCAGATTCAGTTGACTCAAGAGGAAAAGGACAGTCTTACAATCATGCCACTGCAGGTTCAGTCTCCCAACCCCTCATTCCCAGTCCTGCCGAGGAGGTGTTGCCCTGTCATGCTGACCACCGTTACTCACGAGTGACTGGCAAAGGAGACAATGTCACTGCCCTCCCTCTGCTCCTCTGAGCAGCACAAATCTTAAGGCTCTGCCCATGTTACTGGTGCATGACAAGAACAGCTGTAAACCAAAGCAAGTTTTCTCTGCACCAACAAATACACATTTTAAATGGGCTCTGCTTCAATCTTCACAACCAGACCAGTACTAGAGTGACTGGACAGCAGGAGAACAGAGCATGGGGGAATTCTACCCAGAAGGATCTAGGCCACATGTTCCTACAGTCACCTCATGAAGCAGACCAAGTTGGGTAAACAGGGATGAGAGGGACATCCCTTCCATTGTGTCTGCAGAAAACATGCATGTGGCCATGCAGAAAACCAGATCCAGCAGATAAATGTGCTTGAAAGGAAGCCTCTTTAGATCCCTCAGGCTCGGGTAGATCACAGTCCTAGTCCAGATCACGGTGCAACTGGATAGAGACTAACAGGAGTCAGAAAAATCAGGTCACTGCTTTTCTAGCAGTCCTTAAGCTTTAGCCTCAGAGGGCTCTGTGAAAATGCAATTATCAGGGAGGGTGAGAGATGAAAGAGCCTGTTCAGATAGCCTCACTAGAACACCTTCTGAAATAAACTTGTTGCTCCACTACTTAGCTTCACTATCAGTACTTAAAAAATACTTACAGCTGGGTTTTAAACTTAAAACCTTCTGGGTCAGAGTTTCAGTGTGTGCCCACTCAAAACCAATACCACCATCCTAGGAAACAGGACAATAACATTTTTTCCAGCATGGCTCTGGGTCCCCTCTGAATGATAAACATCCCTAGTTTTGTGGCTTTCAAACCTTAAGAAATCTAAGGATGAACATTTTTCAGCTTTGCAGGGATAGCAACCCTCATCTCTGATTTTAATTGCCTATCAAAAATGGTACCATAAGTGTGACGAAAAGCTCTTCACAGCATTAGTAAAACAATGGTTCTCAACTACTGCAAGATTACTTCACATCAGAAAGTACTGCTAGTTGTACAGGATGCTGACACTTTAACATGGCACTTATTTCACGCAGACTCTTCTGAGCTGACTGGGACTTTTTTGTGGTTTTCCTCCCCTTAGAAGAGCAGGAAGACATTGATAAGCTATAGCTACCCACAGGTAACATGGCTGACAGGAAGCAACAGGGTCTTTCATTAGTCCTGGCATTGTTATTACAGGGGTGGGAAGTGAAGGGAGGCCCACATTTTCAGGCACATAAGAACTTTCCTCAGGATTAAAAAAAAAGCTTCAAGCTAAGTAAAGGCTTGAGAACACTACTTTAACTCAATGATTAAGTTAATCAACTTAGACAAGCTGTGAGAAAAAGTGGTCCACACTTAAAATGGGGAAGACTATGTTAGCAAAAGGAAGAAGGCATAAAACTGTTCCTTTCCTTTGCAAAGCTTTCACAGTCTGAAGTTTGCTGTGATGGTTTCAGGCCTGAAGAAGGGCAATCTACCATCTGGTAGAACTACCTCATCCTTTTGCTTTGCTTTATAATAAAGGAGACTATATTCTTTATGAGAAAAGGATTAAAATTACTTTCTGCATGGTGTGCTTCTGAAGTTTCAGATAAGTAATGGTACCAAAAGGAATCTCTCACAGCCAGTGAGTGCACAGACATACTTTACCTGAATAATGGCAAGCGTTGGCTCAAGCCGAGGGTTGCCTCTCTTAAGAGAGGCCAAGGAATTCTTTGCATTCTCGGTGACTTTGCTGCAACACAGTGACAAGCAAATCTTTAACAAAATAAACCCTCCTAACATTAGTTGGCAGAAACCAACATTAGACAAGAATATAACAGAAATGCTTGGGCACGTATGTTTTTAATCTCCAAAATTATGGTTGGATGTAAATTGTGAGGGCTGGTGTTCAGCATTTAGGTACAGAAAACCTTCACAGGCCTTTTTTTTTTTTTTTTAATAGGTATGTGGGGCACTGCTCTGACACGCCCAACACTTTATAGCTGTGCTAATTCATGAGGCGGCTTGTCCAGCCCTACCATGGGAAGTGCAGCAGGGAACCACTACCCTGAGCTGTCTGATCAGCTCTTGGGTCAGGTGAGTCCTTCCTTTCCATACCCCTGGCCAGGGCAGTGACAGATGCAGAGGCTTTTACAGCTGGGGCTGCCACGGCTTACCACAGGCTACACCAACCCCATAAGCAGCAGACCAGCCACTTTCATGGATGCCTTTCAAAGCCACTGGCAGAAGGGAGACAAGGCAGCTCTGTCTGCCACACTGCTTCTTGGAAAAACCAGTGACAGCTAGGCACTGGGAATGCTTTCTGGAAAAAAACAAAATCTGGGTAAGTGGCAGCCAGCTCTCCTCTGTTACCTTTTGCGTGTGCAGATGATACTGACCCAGCTGGGCAAAGAGGAGACCCCCTGAAATATTTCTGTCTGTTCCCCACAGCAAGGAAGACAAACAGAGGCGTGGATTTTTGAGAGTTCCTACCCTTGCAGAAGCCAATGACCAATTCAAAACTATTGCAAACTATCCCGTCCAAGGCTGAATCGGGACGGCGAGGGGCGGGGGGCGACCAGGGACACGCTTTTCCAGGCACACATCTGCGCACCTCCTCACCTGAGCCACCGCCACAGCACGGCACCTCTGCTCGCTCTCAAAACGCTACCAAAGCCAAAACCTGGAGCAAATCCCGCCAGCGGTTCTGGGGGAAGGGGGCATTTTACTACGAGGTCCCACCAAAAGCCCAACTCAGAAACCAACCCGACGCACCCGGTGAGGGCGCATCGCCCAAATCCCCTTCACCCCTCCTCCCTCCGTGCCCACACCATCGCACCCGCCGGTTGCATCAGCCGGCGCTGCCTCCCCACGTGCGCCTCTTACCGGGCGGCCGCCGCCGCGCCGCCGCCCCGGGCCGGGAGCGGCGCGCTGAGCCCGCG
>VZUI01022756.1:0-36164 GCA_013401135.1 Cettia cetti
GAGAATCTGCCACTCTGGGGGAAGTGACTGAGAATCTGAGGGAAATAACTGAGAATCTGCCACTCTGGGGGAAGTGACTGAGAATCTGAGGGAAATAACTGAGAATCTGCCACTCTGGGGGAAGTGAGTGAGAATCTGAGGGAAAAAAACCTGAGAATCTGCCACTCTGGGGGAAATGACTGAGAATCTGAGGGAAATGACTGAGAATCTGCCACTCTGGGGGAAGTGACTGAGAATCTGAGGGAAATGACTGAGAATCTGCCACTCTGAGGGAAATGACTGAGAATCTGCCACTCTGAGGGAAATGACTGAGAATCTGCCACTCTGAGGGAAATGACTCTTGGTTTCACAGCTTAGGAGACCAGCAGTGAACAGCTCAGACCAGTTCCATGACATCACAAGCCCTGAGCTCACCTTTAGGGACAAGGAAAGGTTTGACTTAGAAGCTCCAGAAAGAGGAACCCCTTTCTCTGCTACTCAGGGTTCAGTGTTTATTTTGCCCCAGCTCAGGATTGTGCTGGATTCATTTCCCACTCTTAGGCCACTGATCCATCATCACTTGTACTCCATCTGTCCCTCAGCAGCTCAAAGCAGGCCAGGTGTGGGATGAGGTGACATTTCTGTGTCTGCCTGAGGACAGTTCCTCACCTGCCTGGCCCAGGAATGAGGTGGAAAAAATCCCCAAGGACTCACCTCCAGCAGCACCTCCTTCAATTCACAATAGGCCTTTTCTAAATCATCATTAATGATGACCAGGTCAAACAGCCCAGGCTCTTTACCTGGGGAAGGAGATGAGGACAGAGTTAGAGGAGAATTTTTCTTCCCCATGTCAGCTCTCATGAATGAAGTCCCATGGCATTTTAATATCATTTTTTAGTATTATTATGATTTCAGCTGCTGCTAATGAACTGCTCTGCCAAGCACCCCCAAGGAACTGCAGTGGGAAATGCAGCAGTGATCCAGCTCAGCTCGTGGCAAGCCCTGCCAGCAGTGCTGGAGGGCAGAGATCAGATGTTCCCACAAAAAGCAGCTCCCAAATCAGCCAGGCACCCCCTCTCCCTGCCACCCAAGCACTCACTGAGCTCCAGGTCCACACGGGCTGCAGTCAAACGCTTCTGTAAACTCTCCTCGGTCTCAGTCTTTCGGTCCCGTAGTCGTTTCTCCTAAAGCCAGGGACAGAGACATGAAAGGAATGTTCTGGAAGCTGCAGGCAGAAACCACCCCCACCCTCAGGCTGTGCTGTCTGTGACCAGGTGAGAACACCCTGCAAAGGGTCAGAGGCCTCACTCACAGCCCAGTGCAAACCAGTGGCCAAACTGGGCTTGGGATCTCCTACCTAGAGTTCAGGGTCCCAGGTTTCTTTTACCTCCCTCTCATTTATTTATTTTTCCAGGTACTGCTGGAAATGAGATCCCTCTGCTGGGCTCTGGCATCTGGTGCTGCTGGTTTCCTCCTCCACAAACTCAACGAGAAACAGAGCCTGCCTGATGTACTGAGAGCAAGAGGGGAGAGTCAGGAGTTGTCCTCATGTGTCCTCATCCCTCTCTGAACCACAACAGTGACTCCACTTTTGCAAGAGTCCCACTGCAATCACTTAGGGCAAGACCAGAGGGGCAGAGAATTTAAGGTGCTGCACAGAACCAGCCTCCCTGGGTTTAATTTTAACTGTGGAGGCAAATCTCAGCACAGCATGAAGCACAATTAATGCATTTAAAGACTGGCCATGGCGCAGTGGAGTCCATAACCAAGGTGTGGAAAACATTTGAGGAAGGACTCAAAAATCAAAATACAGCCAGATTTATCCCTGAGAGCCAGAAGCTGGGGAGCTGGGCTGGGCAGAGATCACACACACAGAGTCACCAGGTTGGCAGAGACCTCCAAGATCGAGTCCAACCCAGCCCCAACACTGGGTTGGACACTAACAACTAAACCCTGGCACCAAGTGCCACATCCAGTCTTGCTTTAAACACATCCAGGGATGGTGACTCCAGCACCTCCCCAGGCAGATCATTCCAACACTTTATCACTCTGTAAATAATGCTTTCCTAATATCCAACCTATATTTCCCTTGGGGCAGCTTGAGGCTGTGTCCTGTCCTTCTGTCAGTGCTGCCTGGAGAAAGAGCCCAACCCCAGCTGAGCACAGCCACGTCTCAGGCAGTTGTAGAGTGATAAGGTCACCCCTGAGCCCCCTTTTCTCCAGGCTGAACAAGCCCAGCTCCCTCACAGGGCTCGTGCTGCAAGCCCCTCAGCAGCCCTGTGAGCTGTGCAGGGCCCTGGGGGAGGGGAGCCCAGAGCTGATTACCTCTAAGTGCAAACAAGGCGGGCGCTCACCAGGATGTCGATGGAGGGCGGCTGCACTGAGATGTAGATGGGGTTCAGCTCCGTCTTCTTGAGGTTCTTCACGCCCTGGATGTCGATGTCCAGGACACAGATCTGGTTCTGGGCCTGCACGGCCTGCACTGCTCCTTTACTGGGGGCACAGCACACAGGGGAGGGGTCAGAGCACCCACAGGGGTTGGGGTGTCCCCTCCAGCTGCGGGGAGACCTCGCAGGGCTCCCCTGGGCCCACAGAGCCTGCTCTGCTCTTGGTGAAGGCTTTCTCCAAGGGTCACTGCTCTGGGTGGAGCAGGGAGCTGCTGCCTCCTGCTAGAGGGGCTGCAAAGCCTTGCTGGAAGGGATCATTTGTGGCTATCCCACAGGATGGGTGGGATGTCCACAAATTCCTGCCTTGGCAGAGCTTCATCACCTAGAGGGAAGTTCCCTGCTCGTGGCAGGAGATTGGAAATTGATCTTTTAGGTCCTTTCCGACCCAAACCATGCTGGGATTCTGTGACAAACCCCCCTTCTCCAGAGATCCACTGACTCCACGTGCTCTCCTGAAGGATGCTGGATGGACACGGATGCTCCATCTGGGTCTCTTAATTCTCCACTTAATTTTTGAAGTGGTGGCTTTTATATATGCTGTAAAGACAATTTCTCTTCCTCAACGTGGGGAACTGCCTCAAGGTTTTTAATAATCCATTATTATTCCCTGATGAGACTTAGGGAGGATTGGTGAGAACTTTAACTCTTCTGCTAAGCATGAAGGATTCTCCATTTTATCCAATATCTGAGCAGGAACATCCTCAGGGGCTTGGAGAGCTTCTGTATTTATTTTCTAGAATCCCAGAACAGTTTGGATTGGAAAGGATCCTCAAGACCATGGAATTGGCACAGGGAGGGACACCAGACCTACCTTGTCCCGTACATATTCCCAGAGAATTCCGCGTGCTCGATAAATTCACCAGCATCAATTTCTTTCTGCATTTCCTCTCTGGTCACAAAGTGATAATCTGGAGAAGGGAAATGGGAAAATGGATAGAAATTAACATTTTGAAGGTAAAGTTCATGGTTAAAATGACACCCATGGGGTTTTTTGGGGGAGAAGACACTTAAAATCTGTTTTAGACAACGCTGGCAGACTGCAGAGATTCACCTCCTACTTCCACACCAGTTGTCCAAACACCTGCTCAAAACATTCTGGAGTTTTCTGTGTGACCAAAAATGCTGCTCTACCCCATTTTTCACATCCCTTCCCATTCCTGGTGCAGAGGGAACTTCTCCCCCCTTGCAGGTGTGGGCCCCATTACAGCAGGAATGGTAATTAGAAAGGATTTCTAATGAAAGACCACAATAACATGAGAGAGGGGGAGATAAAAGGGAACAGCAAAACCAAACTAACTAAAAAGGAATATTCCTCTATCTTCTGTTGAAATTCCTTCTTTTCACTTTAGAGGGAAAACTGCCATTGAAAATTAAGAACAAACCTCATTTGACTGTTTCTTAAATATGCAAATACATGAGAAAACAGCTGGGCACAAGCTATTAATACAGCAAAAACCATCTCATGAAGCAGCTGCACTTCCCAAAGCAGTGGCCATTGGAGACATCTCCCCAGAACTAGCTGGAACTTTGGAAAATCAAATCCCCCAACACTCAAGCTCAGAGCACAGTACCTAAAATGAGAGCCCAGCATTGAAAACCTGAATTATTTGAAGAGTCCAGTGAGACAGACCCAACTGCAACAGGCTCACCTTTGCCATTCACTTCTCCAGGTCTTGGCTGCCTTGTGGTGTCTGCAGGGGAAACAAGAAAGAAAAAGCAGGTTTGTAAATTCTGTGCATCACCCAGGGGTGTTGCAGGATCAAAGAAATGCCAAGGTCAAAGTGGCACATGGCTCTAGAGGGAAAAAAGCTCTACCAAGAGGCAATTTGGGAAAATAAGGTTTAGTTCAGAGTGAGATGAGAGATTCAGTTGAATCAGGAGCATAGGATGGCACACACACACAAAATAGATTATTTTAAGGGGTTTTTTTCTGCTCCCAGTTTATAAACATCCAGTATTTGTTCCTTCATCCAGATCTCAAAGCACAGATTTTACTTGCAGTATGCAGTGTTGGGACATTAAAACTCGCTTTGATAATGGACTAAAAACACCTTACAAAGCTCCATGGAAAAATCAAATGGCTTTTGAAGAAGAAATGTGGGGGGATTTTGTTACTTCAGAGTCAAGAATCATTCAAAAGGTTCTTGTTTCCTCTTTGAGTTGTGTTTAGAGATGTGGGGACTCACCAGACCTGGAAAGGTGCTACTCCAGACCAATCCTAGACTCAATACCAGGAGTCCCTGAACTATTTAAACACCCCCAAGAGCCCCCAGACAGCCTGGGACACAGACAAACCATAAGGAACCATGATTTGGGGTATAAATAGAGGCTGGCACTGCTGAGCTGCTCCCCAGCCAGCCCTGGATACTCACGGGAGACGCTGAAGCCGAAGATGTTCTCATAATCTTTGAACAATTTCTTTAACAAAGTGCTCTTCCCTGCACCTGAGGGGCCACTCAGAACCACTGGCCTTGGTCCCTGCATGACTGGGGAGAGACAGGAAAATGTGGCAGGTTAGAAACAACCATGCAAACACAGCTGTGGATTCCCAGGAGTGCTCAGCCCCTCAATCCTTTACCCTTGAGTACAAATTTCTGCAGGAAAATCTGAAATGATGCAAAATCACAAGCCTAAAGCTGGGGAAAAAAAAAAGTACTGGGAGTGCAGAAACTTTTCTCAAGAGACTGAGGTTAAACTCAGAGGATGTAACACAAAGGAGGAGGAAACTGGGATTTAGCTGCCACTGAATTGGGATGATTCAAGCCAGCTGTTTTCCATCACAGCTGGGTCTCACTGGGGCCAAAATCCTAAGAAAAACTCTCTCTAAAAGGAACAAAATCCTATTTGTGCCTGGTGGCATTTGGAATCAGAGGTACAGTCCCAGCCCCTTCCCTCCCACAGGGAGAAAGGAGCTTCAAGCAGAGTTTGCAGGTAAGATTTTGCATCACCAGCCCCCAAACCCTTGCAAGAGCATCTGAGCTCAGGTGCAATCACTGCCATGAGCATGCTCAGGGCTTTATTCCCATATTTCCTGAAGCACCAACTCCACCTGCAGGCGTTCCGTGGCAAGAAAGAGATCCCAGAGATCAATTAATGGTACAGTCAAAAAAAAAAAGGCAGCCTGAGGCCACACAGAACTTGCTGCAGTTGTTTCTTCAGCTGGGAAGGAAGGAAAGGGAAGGAAGCAAGGAAAGGGAAGCAAGGAAAGGGAAGCAAGGAAGAAAAAAATATTTTCATGTTTCTGTGTCTCTGGGGAGGAAGAAAGGTTAATTATCCACATGGGAAAAAGAAGAAATAATTTGTGAAGGTGCAGGGGGTACCACTGGGGACCCTCACCCATCAGCACCTTCCAAACCAGAAGTGAAGGCCAGAGTGGGACAAATCAGACAAGTTCTTCCTATTTAAAAGCAGCAAGCAGTAAAATGCCCAGAAAAGCGTTTTTTGAGCCTCCTGGGCTGGGTGTGGCCTGAGGAGCCAGCAGCCCGGAGGCAGATAATGCCTTTCCGGTTTTAATTAGCTCATAGCAATGTCACCCTGACCTTACACATCACTTTTCAAAGAGCCTTAAGCCAAATGCTGTCTCACCAGAGCTGCCGCGGGCTAATCCCGCCGGGCTCCCTCTGGCTGACCCCGCCTGCGTGAGCCCCAAATCCCTCCCTCCCCGAATTACACAACTTTTCCCTCTGCTCCCTGGGGATGTCGCTTGTGTGGCCGCGGTTCATCCCAGGCTGCGGAGGGACGGGATATTAAAACGCAAAGGGTAAGAGGAGGTGCCAAGAGCGGCGACGCGGGCGGTGGAAACACCCACGGCCAATAATCAGCCCTAAGGAAATTCCTTCATTCCTTCTTTTTTCTGCTTGGTGCCCTCCGTGCTGCAGCCTCGGGGATCCAACAGATGAAATCTTGGGAGGAGCAATCTCATCCCCAAAACAGAAAGCTGAAGGAACTCTAGGAAGTCCTTTCCTAGCATTCCCTTGGTCCTTAAACTTCCATAATTTCAAAAAAACCCACAGGTTTTGCTGAAATGTTCAGTCCTAGAAGGAAGGACCAGGGAAATGCTGCTCAGTGCTTGCAGCAAGGGAGCAGAGCAGTCCTGAGGAAACATTTCCCTCCCTCCTGTCCCTCACAGTTTCCTCCCATGTAATTCCAGCAGGTGAGCCCTAAGCATTCCCTGGATACTCTCCACAAAAACTCATCCCCTTCACAACACCTCTGGCCCCAAACGCTGCTTCTCCATCACACAGCAGCTTCCACAAGCACCCTGAAACCCCACCAGTGGCACTGGGCTGCCAGCATGGGTTTCCAGCTGGGCCAGATTCCCTTCTGGGATCCAGCTGGGCCAGAACTGTGCTGGATGCACAAATCCCAGATCTCAGCCAGAAGGAAAAGAACTTTTCCCCTCTTCTCCTTCAAAGTTTCATCTGCCCCTTGGCAGACAGCAGTAGAAATTTAAAGGTGCCCAAATCACTTCCAATCATTTCATTCAAGCCCAGACAAACTGGGAAGGGGGGCAGAGGAAGGGGCTGGGAGCAGGCTCCAACACATCCTTACCTTCTCCTTTGTGCTCCCAAGGAAAGCAGTGCAGCCCCTGGCAGCAGCACAGGCTCCTGGGGACAGAGCTGGGCTATTTGTGAGCTCCTAAAGCCTTAATTAATGAGCTGCAATTTGAAGATGGCCAATGAGAACAATCCTGCTGAGCTTTAATCTCCCCTCAGAGGTTCCTCCTCCGCTCCTTGCTCTCTCCTGGCTGGCAAAGCTGCATCCAACATTCCCAAAAGGCTGAGGGGTGGCAGCCCCTGCTGCTCTGGGATTCTGGAAAACACCAAAGCTGTCCCTGCAGTCACCACAGGCACAGGGATTTTGTTTGTGCAGAATCCTGGAATGGTTTGTGCTGGAAGGGACATCCCAGAGCATCTGATTCCAAAGCCCTGCCATCAGCAAGGACAAGTTCCACTAGACCAGGCTGCTCCAAGCTCCAGCCAAGCTGGAACACTTCCATTTTTTCTGCAGGAATATTCTTCTTCCTTTGGAACAAATCCACACAGCTTCACCTCAGGTCCACAACCACAAAGGCAACAGGAAAACTCCTTTGGTCACAGATCCAAACCACTCCTACAGTGGGACCCCCTCCTTCACTTCCTTTTCTTTCCCCAAAATACTCCTCACTGAGAGAAAAGACACCTGGCTTGTGAGCACGTCTCACTTCTTTCAAAACAGCTCAAAATAAACCTGAAGGCTTGCAGGTGTTTCCTCCTGCCTCTCTGCTGAATCCCTTCCCTTGCTGGAGGCCTGCAGAGGAAATCTGAGAGGGAACAAAAGCCATTTCCACTCCCACATGGAGGAAAAATGGCAAACTGGAAAAATTCCACAGAATTCCAGAAAGGTTTGGTTGGAAGTGACCTTAAAGCTCATCTTGTTCCACCCCTGCCATGGGGACAGCTCCCAGCCCTGGCCAAGGTGGCCTTGGACACTTCCAGGGGTCCAGGAGCTGCCACAACTTCCCAGGCAATGCCACCATGTCCTGATCCCTGACAGACAGCTGCTCCCCAGCACCCCAAAACCCCCCAAACAACCCCCCAAAACCCCAGAGCTGGTGGATATGGGGCTTTTTTCTCTCTCCTGTTTGCTTCCAGGAGTGTCTCAGTGCATCACATTTCCTGCAGCAGGAACGTCATAAAGATGTTTTTATTTTAGGCACAAACTCAATTTTTTTCTTCCCCCTTTTTGTCAGATTTTGGCGTTTTCAGAGCAGCCAATCTGCAAACCCCCAGCACAGAGAGTTTCCTAAAAATGGGCTGGGATCCAGCCTAACCCACCAAAGCCACTGTGGAGATGATCAGCAAGAGAACAGCTCAATTAATTGACAATATTAATTATTTCCCACACTTGGGACTGAGGACAAACAGCCACATAAACCCCTCTGGGCTGCAAAATGAGGAGGGGTCACAGGAGGTTGTCCCCAAGGCAAGGAATGGTTCCTGGTCTGCTTGTGCTGCTAAATTCACCCTGGCAACATAACCAGGGAAGCAAAGGACAGACATCAGCAGAGTTAAACAAATTAAAAGTGATTAGCAGAGAGGCTTTGCAGGGAAGGCAAAGCCCCCTGATGAAGAAGGAAAGAAGATTAAAGCACAGTTTCTAGGGAGCCTTGAGAAAGGTCTCCTGGATTAGGATTATAATCCCAGCCCCTATTTTTAGCAGGTTTGTTCCAAAGGTGCCACCCCCACCTTTCTAAGATCTGGGCAAGGTTCCAAAGGGAGAGCTGCTGCTGTGACAGGCAGGGAATTATCTGCAGCACAGGAGCAGGGAGGTTCCACCCTGCCAAACTTCCCCCATCCTGTGCTTCTGTGAGGAGCAGAGCATCCCACAGCAGTACAGAGCTGGAGCTCAGCCACCTTCTTCCTGGAAATAATTACCTAAAAAGCACTAATTAGCCTCTCCACTGGCTGCAGACAGAACACAAGCCACTTGCTCAAGGTCACTGCAGAAACCAGGGAAATCCAAGCCAGTTATTCCCAGACCATTCCCTCCTGTAAAGCAGACCAGTTTAACCCACCAGTAGGATGAAACCAGTTTACCCACCTGGGAAAACCTCTGCAGAGGTGAAGCTCACACAGGCGTGGTTTTGCCACCCACTTCCCCACTCGTGTTTGTTTTAGGATACCTGAGGGATGCTCATCCCTGCACCCCTCTTACCTCACCACACCCCACGGTGCCCACAAAGCCCAGCTGATTCCACAAGCACATCCCTATCTGGTTTATCTAACCAGAGACATCCTGGAGCCCCCCTGGAGCAGCTCACGGGGACCGGTGCGGATGCGGGGAAGGGCACACAGCCAGCCCGGGGACAGCCCTGTGGGGCTCTGACCTGTCCCACCCGCTCAGCCCATCCCACACGGAGAACACAGGGTACGCAGGACTCAGAGGACCAGGGGGAGCTCAGCCTCCGCGGGGCTGGGTGCCAGCCCCCTGATCCGGGGGGTTCTGTGGGGGATCAGCACCCCCAGGACCCCCAGCCGAGGGACAGAGAGCGCCCAGGAGGCACCCAGCAGCCTGGGACCCTCAGCTCGGGGCTCCCGGCAGGGGCTCGGGGCCTCAGCCCAGGACGCTGTGAGCAGCTGAGCATCCTGGGGCCTGCTGGACCCAGCAGCCCGAGGCCTTTGTGAGGGCTGAGCACCCCAAGGCCAGCCAGGACTCATCGACCCAGAGCCCCCAAAAGGGGCTGAGCACCCCCGGGACCTCTCAGCAGAGGAACCCCGTGAGGAGCTCGGCACTCCAGGGCAGGTTGGGCCCCCTCGGCCAAGGGCCCTTGTGAGGGGCGACCACCCCGGAGCCGGCCAGGAGCCCTCATTCCAGGCCCCCCGTGAGGGGCCGCACGCCCAGAGGCCGCTCAGCCGAGGACCCCCGTGAGCGACCGAGCTCCTGGGGCTGCTCGGACCCCCTCTGTGCACGGCCCTTGCGAGGGTCTCGGCACCCCGCGGCCGGCTGCGCCCCTCAGCCCGCGGTCCCCGTGCGGGTGCGAGCCCCGGGCCCCGTCCCCGCTCACCCGCCCGGGCGATGCCCGCCCCGCGCATCCGCCCGAGGATCATGAGGGGCGGGGGGGGCGGTCCCGGCAGCCCCCGCGCGCGCCCGCCGACACCGCCGCGAGCTCTGACGTCACCGCGGGGGCGGGGCCCTGAGGGGCGCGCGGTCACGTGAGTGCGGGCGGCGGGCCGGGCCACGCGGCGGGCCGGGCGGGGGGCCTGGGGATGAACCATGATGGTGGGAGGGGGGCAGCACCGGCAGGGCCGTGATTGAGGGGGGATTAGGGGAGAACATGAGGGGTAACGTGGGCTGAACCCTGGCGGGGAGGAGCGGGAGCGGTTTTGGGCCGAACCGCGCTGGGGCGGCGGGAGCCATGGTGGAGTTGAACCATGATTGGAGGGAGGTGGGAGGGCTGAACCAAGGTGGATGTGGGGGGAAGCATTATGGGACTGAACCGTGGAGGTGGTGGGCTGAACCATGACGGGGAGAGGAGGGAACTGTCATGCAAGTGACCCATGGCTGGGCAGGGGAGACGCGCTTGGGCTGAACCACTGCGGGATGGGGGGAACCATTAGTGGGTCTGAACTATTGTAATGGGGGGAACCAATAGTGGGTCTGAACTATTGTAATGGGGGGAACCATTAGTGGGTCTGAACTATTGTAATGGGGGGAACCATTAGTGAGGCTGAACCATTGAGGGGACGGGGGGAGCCACCATGGAGCCAAAGCATGGCAGGAGCTGTCATGCTGCTGAGGCGATGTGGAAGCTTCACAGTGACGGGGACACGGCGGGGTCACGCCGCACCTTTCCTTGTCCTCAGGGTGTCCCCAAGCTGTGTCACCTGCTCCATTTGCTGGACCCGTCTCTGCCAGCTGGGCTGAGATGGCGGCGAGCCGGGCGCTGAGGTGAGCACGGCGTGCCTGTCACCCAGCAGGACAGCGCTGGCCCTCCCGCTGCCAGTGTCCCGCTGCGTTCCTGTCACCCCCACGGTGACACCGCCGCTCTCCCCTTCTCCCCCCAGTGCCCTGCGCCTCCAGGCCTCGTCCCGGCCGCCCTTCACCGCCTGCGTCCGCAGCAACTCCAACCGCGCCGCCATCTCCCACCTGCACCGGCAGCTCTACGGCCGCCTCTACCCCGTGCTGCTGGTCAACACCGACGGCTCCACCACCCGCCTGCGCTACGCCGAGCCCAAGAGGATCCTCATGGTATGGGGACAGCGAGAGGCCTGGCAGCTGTCCCAAGGGCTCACCCCGTGTCCCCTGGGGGCTCACACCTGTCCCAGGGGTTTCACACCTTGTCCCAGGGCCTGATGATGTGTGCTGGGGGCTCACAGCCTGTCCCAGGGGGCTCACAGACTGTGCCAGGGGTCTCACAGCCTGTCCCAGGGCCTGATGATGTGTGCTGGGGGCTCACAGCCTGTCCCAGGGGACTCACAGCCTGTCCCAGGGGCTCACAGCCTGTCCCCTCGCCTGATTATGTGTTCTGGGGGCTCACAGCCTGTCCCAGGGGTCTCACGCCTTGTCCCAGGGCTTCATGCTGTGTCCTGGGAGCTCATGCCTGTCTCCGGGGCAGGTCTCACACCATGTCCCAGGGGTCTCACGCTGTGTCCAGGGAGCTCATGCCGTGTCCTAGGGTAGTCACACTGTGTCCCCGCGGTCTCATCCCCGTGTCCCCAGATGCCCTTGGACAGCAGCACGCTGCCCGAAGCCGAGCGCAAGGCTCGTCTGCGCCGGCACTTCCCCAGCAAGCCTAAGGCCAAGGAACAGGAATCCTACGAGGGCATCGACCTGGACACCTACAAGAAGTTCTGGAAGAAGTGAAGCGCTGAAACCAGAAATGTATAAATCTATAAATAAATATATACATACAAATAAAGCCGTGTGTCGGCGGTGCGTCTGTGCAGGGTTCCCCCCGCGCTGCCGGCGCGGTGGTACCGCCCGTCTCGCCCCCCCCTCCGGCGGTGCCCGCGGTGGTAGCGGCGGGGCGGGCGCGCGCTCGGCGGCCGGAGGTGCGTGAGGGGATCGGGGGCGCGTTTGGGATTTGGGATTTGGGGGCTCCGGGTGTGTCCCCATGGGTCTGGCTCCCCTGGTCCTCGCACTCCCCAACCCGGAGGGGCCTGGGGTGTAGGGAACCGTCCCGAGCTGCTTTCGCGCGCCTCGGGGACGGGCAAACTCCTGCCTCGGGCCCTGCAGCTTCCCCCGGCCCTGAGCCCCTTCCCAGACCCTGAAACTCTCCCTCGGGTAAGGTCCCACTCGGGCCGTGCAGCCTCTTCTCGGGCCGTACAACTTTCCCTCCTGGCCGTGTAATGCCCTCCCCACCCAGCCCGCCCGCAGGCCGTGACCCCCTCTGGGGCTGGAACCCCATCCCATCCAGGCTGAGAACCCCCTCCTGGACCCTGAAACCCCCCAGGCCATTAACCCTCCCCTGTGAAACCCAGAATTCCCATGCGGGCATTAAACCCCTCCATCAACCCTGCAACCTCCTCCCAGACCCAGAACCTTCCCACTTCTAGTCCTGAACCACCTTGCTCTGAAACACCTCCCCAGACCCTGAAACCCTGAGCCTGCCACTGCCCCACTGCTGGCCCTAAACCCTGCTTGAGGCTCTGAACCTCCCCAGACTCTGAAACCCTGAGCCTGCCACTGCCCCACTGCTGCCCCTAAACCCTGCTTGAGGCTCTGAACCTCCCCAGACTCTGAATTCCCCGAGGCTGTAAACCCCTTCGAGCTGCCCTAAGCCCCCTCCTCACCCAGCAACCTCCCCGCAGGCTGGGACCCTCCCCAAGCCCTGCACCCCCTCCCACCTCCGGGTTATAAACGCCCCCTTCCAGCCTGTAACACCCCCCACAAAGGCCTTTGGCTGCTCCACTCCCCCCTGGGGGTCCAAATTTGCTTCCCTGTACCTTCAGGAGCGCCCCCAGAGCCGCATGGAGGATTTGAAGAGGGTAAACAAGGGCTGATCTCTTTGCAGGTCACCAGAATCGCCCCGAATCTGCTGCGGGGTGCATCACCATGTTCGGCTCCTCCCGGGGCGGGGTCCGGGGCGGGCAGGACCAGTTCAGCTGGGAGGATGTCAAAACGGACAAACAGCGTGAGAATTACCTGGGTAAGGGCTGATCCTGCTCACATCCCCTGTCCCAGCCTCCCTGTCCCCTCTGCCGCGGTTTTGGGGTGCAATGATGTTGGAGGGGTGGTTGTTCCCCACAGGGAACTCCCTGATGGCGCCGGTGGGGCGGTGGCAGAAGGGCAAGGACCTGACCTGGTATGCCAAGGGCAAGAAGGACACGGGGCCCCCGTTATCCCGGGAGGAAGAGCTGGCTGCTGTCCGCCTGGCCGAGCAGGAGGCCATGATGGCAGCACTGTGAGTCCACACCCCACCAAAACCCCAAAAAAAACCCCCAAAAAACCCCAAAAAAGGGGCAGGTGTGTCACCCCACGCATACCGCCTCTTCTTGTTTTTATAGGGGCTACAAGAACTTGAAGAGGCAGCCCACGGGTCTCAGCAAAGAGGTAACAGGGGCACCACACGTCCCCACAGTGTCCCCATGGCTCTGATTTTGGGGACACTCACAGGACACTGTCCCCCCTCCCCACAGGACCTGGCTGAGGTGTGCAAGAGGGACGGTGCCGAGCGGGATGAGAAGGACGTGGATCGGGTGGTGGGTTTGGGCAGCTCCAGGTGAGGAGAGGGAAGGATCCCGTACCAATTTCTGAAGGATTTGTTTGATTTTAGTGTTTTTATGCTTTTCTGTGTGGTCTCTCTGCAGTGGCAGTGCTGGCAGGGTGATGCTCTCCAAGGAGGACAAAGAGGCAGCCAAGATGGGGCTCTCGGTCTTCACGGTATGCTGCCAGTCACATTGTCCTTGGAAGGTTCAAAAATAGATGGAAAAAGGCAAAAAGCAGCCTTTTTGGAATATTTTATTTAAAAACCCATCTGGCTGTTGTAGCACAGAGACCTGCAGGAGTTTCTCGTGTCCTGTTGGCATGGAGTTCATTTGTGGGGCATTAATTTGAAAGCAGATCTTGAGGGTATTCTAATTTTTCCCCAAATGTAATTTAAATTTTTTTTCCAGGTTTAATTTTTAAAGGGAGAAAAACCTTTTTTTTCTTGTAATTACAAGCTATGGGCTCATGGATTGACTCTGTATTTTTCCCCTTCTCCAACTCTAGCACCAGAAAGTCTCCAGCAGCCCAGAGATACCTGGCCCCAAGAAGAAGCAGGAAAAGGAGGAGAAGGTGGAGGAGAAACGGTGAGGATTTTTCCCACTTTGGTGGGAAACCACCAGAAATGCCCTGACTTTTGTGGGAAATATTTTACAAAATGTTTTCATGGCTCTGCCTGGCACTGGGCTTGTTTTGCATCCCTCTGAATCATCCCCAAAAGCTTCTGTGGGTTTCTGTTTGGCAAAGGAGGGATGTGGTGGGATGTGCCTGGAAAAGGGATGGGGGTGAGTTTTTGGAGCCAGATGGATGCACAATGCAGGGATTCTCATTGCTTGACCTCTCCCCTGCAGACCTGAGAGCAGCAAAAAATCCAAAAAGGAGAAAAAGAAGGAGAAAAAGAACAAGAAAAAGAAGAAACATAAGAAGGAGAAGAAGAAGGAGAAGGACAAGCTTTCCAAGAAGGATGCAGCCCCATCATCCTCCGATTCTTCCCCAGATCGGGATAAGAGGTAGCTGGGTTGGGGTGGGGCATCACCACAGTGGAAAAGGGAGGCAGGATTCAGGAGAGCCACGTGGCCATGGCTGGCATTGATGCCCCGTCGGCATCTCCTGGCTTTCCAAAATCCCTTTTTCACCCCCAGAATCACCTTGCTGGCGTCCCCACTGTCCCTGCTGTCACTTCCCCGCAGGCACCGCGGCAGGAAAACGCAGCAGCCCCCGGAGGCCTCGCGGCACGGCAGCCGCCGGCGGCGGGACACGGAATCGTCGGGCAGCAGCAGCGGCGGCGATTCCGGCCGCAGCCCCGCCCGCCGGCGCAGCCGGAGCAGGGACGGCCGCGGCCGCCACCCGTCCCCGCGGAGGAAGGGCAGGAAGAGGAGCCGGTCCCGCTCCCCCCCGGCCCGCGGGCTCCGGCAGCGCCACGACACCGATTCGGAGGACTGAGAGGGAGCCTGGGGTTGTTTCAGGGAGATCTTGCAGAGATTTCTATTTTTTAAGGTGATTAAATTAAAAACGCCGCAGCCCCGCGGGTGCCGGGGCGGAGTCTGGCAAAGGGCATTGAGGGGGCGTGGTGGCAGCAACGCCTTCCCTGCCCGCCCAGGGGCAGCAGCAGCGGCTGCGGGGAGCAGCGGGGCCTGGGCACCCTCCTCCTCACTCCCTAAAACCCATCCAGGCAGGATTGAGCACGGAGGAGGCTGGGGGTGGGGGCTGGCTGGTGCTGCGGTGGTGAAAATGCTGTGGTGCTGAAAATGCTGTGGATACCTCGTGTTTATGTATAGAGATTTGGAAGAGATTATTATTATTGTTACATTATGGGGTTTTGTCTTCTTTCCCTGCCCTTGAGTGATTGCCAGTGCAGTAGCTGAAGAGTTCCTGTCTTTAAAAATTCCCTAAGTTCATCAGCTGCATGGATGGGAGCTTAAAGCTCATCTAGTTCCAATCCTCCTGCCTGGGCCAGGTTGCTCCAAGCCCTGTCCAGCCTGGCCTTGGACACCTAAATAATTGCTCAGCTTATGGGGAGAAAGTGGATAGGACCAGGAATCAACCAAGGAGCAACAAACTCTACTCCCCTCCAGGATTTAAACCTTCAGCACGTGATTATGTTCTGAGCAAACTGAAAGAGGAGAATTTTACACCAATAAATGGAAATATTGATCCCAATGGAAAGGCTTGTCCCGAGCAGCTCCGGAGCCGTGCCAAGCACAAGGGCCTCATTTGTGTAATTAACGATGCAGCTGAAGACAGGGAGGGGTTTGTGTGTCTTGGTGGACAAAAGCCCAGCGGGGCCGTGCTCAGGAGCTGACAAAGCCCTTCTGTCCCAAGGTGCTCGGCCCCAGCAGGGGGAGATGCTGCTGAGCTGTCACAGCCTTGGGTGATCCCCAGCCCAGCAGGATTTTTGGGGTGCCAGGCTCTTGGCACGAGGGCTGTGCCTCGTGCTCTGAGCAGCTGCAGCTCCAGATCCAGCCAGGGATCCCCAGGGCACAGCTGGGGGGCCCTGAGCCCGTGCACGCCCTGGCCGGGGGCTCTGCCCCTGCTGGGGTCACCTCCAGGGAATTTTGGGATCCAAAGTGTGGCTGGAGCCTGCTGGGAACATCCCAGAGCAGGGCTGTGCCTAAGGGGAACTGGGCAACAGGCTGAGAATGGAGCCATGGGAGTGCAAACAGCACAGCAGAGAAGAAACATCACAAATCCCTGTTCCCCCGTGGGCTCCCACTTCCATCTTCACCTGCCAAGCTTTGGGATGGGTGCTGGGCTCTGCCAGGGTGATCTGCACCCACAGCTCCTGATGGCAGGGCCGGGCTCTGCCAGGGTGATCTGCACCCACAGCTCATGGCAGGGCTGGGCTCTGCCAGGGTGATCTGCACCCACAGCTCCCGATGGCAGGGCTGGGCTCTGCCAGGGTGATCTGCACCCACAGCTCATGGCAGGGCTGGGCTCTGCCAGGGTGATCTGCACCCCTGATGGCAGGGCTGGGCTCTGCCAGGGTGATCTGCACCCACAGCTCCCCAGCACAGGCAGAGGGGCTGGGGCACTGCAAGCCCAGCTCAGTTCAGCTCTCCTGGGCTTCTCCCCTTTCCTGTTTCACACTCAAACCCAAGATGTGAGGAAATCAGTTTGAGAAACATGGGAAGCCAAAAGTAAAGGGGGGTAAAGGAGGCCAGCCCCATCCCTGTCCCAGGGCTGCTCACCCCAAAACTTCCCTGTCCAGCTGCTGCAAAGTCCCTGGGGGCTGAGCCACCTCCTGCCCAGCTGCTGGGGGCCAAAATTCCAGACTGAGAGCCTGGAACAGAGCAGAGCCTGTGCTGCCCAGAGCAGAGGGCAGAGCAAAGCTCCCACAGCTCTGATAACATTCCCTGTTTTCCACAGCAAATTCTGTCTGCAGAGGAGCAGCATCCTAGCCCAGCTGGCCCTTCAATTCCCTCCCAGAACAGGAATAAAGAGCTGTCCTGCCCTATCAGGGATGCAAATGTCCTGATTCAGAGCTTGAAATTCCAAGGTGGATTTCTGACTGATCCCAGTTTGCCCAGAGCTATTTACCCTTTACTGCAGCCCCAGCCACAGTCCCTGTCACCCACCCAGAGTCCCAGGTTTCCCCAGAGGGAATTTGCTCTCTAACCTGCAGGACAGAGCTTTCATCCTACAGCTCTCCAGGCTGGGGAATGGGGAAGCTGCTGCAGCTCCAGCCAGGAGCTGAGGGAGCACTGGGGAGGAGAAGCTGCAGCTGACAGGGAAGGCAGGAGGATCAGCCAGAAGAGGAGCTCTGTCCCAGATCCAGAGGGGACTGCAGAAAGGAGAAATGCAAAACAAAGCACTTAGGAAGGCAGAATTCCTATTTTTTTCCCCACAAAACTGCTAATTTACAGATCCTGTAATTAACTGGGATCAGCAGGGGGGGGAAGCCATGGGGAGACTCAGGAAGCTCAAGCCCTGTTGCTGCCCCAGAAGCAACAAAATAATTCCAGTAAAACCCAAGGAGCACCACCCACTGTTTCACCTTCAGGGTTCCAACCAGGAATGACACATTTCTTGGAAAATACAGGAGATATCCTCAAATTTTCATGGAAAACTCTGCCTGGATTTGGATTCCCTGCACAGAGTTGATACAAACCAACACGCTACCAGTGCAAGTTTCATGAAACTTTTTATTCAACAAGTATTTAATTATGATTCTGCCAAGATGATCGAATGAACAGCAAGGCATAAAAAACATGAAATAGTTAAGAGATTTTATTCTAATAGCTTTAATTACAGTGCTTGTTTGTCGAAATGAAAACTGAAAACAAGTATACAAAACAGTTGATTACTAGTTGTGTATTGAAAGCAATAAAGGTTTCCACAACACTAAATAAACCAGTTCTGATAGTTCCTCGAGTTAAAGTTTAACAGCTCCAGCTTCTTCAGTGTTTATCAAAATACAAAAGAAAAGTAAAGAGGTCTTTTTTTTATTTTTCTGATGGCAAATCTGAACCTTGCAGTATGAGGGATGCCAAGGGTTTTCACACATATACAGATATGGGATTGTTCCAAAATGGGATTGAATACTTGTAGAGTGGAATGACTCTCCAAACTCTCATGCTTTTTGTTTTTTGTTGGTTTTTTTTTTTCCCCTAGACACTATACATAGATGTTTGGTGTTTTTCATGGCAATTCTTAGTTAAGTACAGTACTTTCTGCCTATAGAGCTTAGGACTAGGACAGGCTGTGCTTCCTGTGGAAAGGTTTTGCCTTCTGGAGTGGTTTACACACAAGAAAAGTACAAAACACTTCTTTGACAAATATGACAGGCTAAAAATGTCAGACTTCTGGAAAGGATTCAAGTTCAATGGAAAGGAGAAATCTCACCTGAACCAAAAGTCAGATGTTTAGCATGAGTCTGCAAAGCTCATCTAAACCAGGCCCAGCAAATCTTTGAACGGTTGTGAAGGAAGATGAGCACAGACTACGAGCTACACAAAGAGCCAGGGATCTACTAATTATGATCTGTTCATTAAGCAGATGAAGCTAATTGGGTGTCAGTCATTGCTTCACCCTTTCAAAAGAATCAAGAGTCACCACGTTTGAGCTGGAGCAGCAGAAGCGATGTCAAACGTTTGTGTGTTTTAAGTGTTTTTACTTTTCCTTGTCTATTTAAAAAAAAATACAGAATTCAGGTTAAAAACCAACCACCAAAATGGATCTCACAGATCTCACAACCCAACCAAGATTGAACCCAGCTCTACTGCACAAGGACCACTGGCAACCCTTACATTATTAACCCACTTAAATTCCCTTCCAAGTACTAAACAGTGACTTGATTCTTTACAATAAAAAAAGCTGAGTAATATTGCATAGGAGTACCAGAAACTGCCTCATTGGAAACAAAAACTATTTACATTAAATAAGAAACCTAACTGTTTTCAGGCTTGTATTTGCCACATTTACAGCATGATGCAATATATACTGTGACAAAAAGAAATGAAAACAGCTTCCGGCACTCAATACCACAAAGTAGCACAGTTTGCCACATTAGAGTAAAGCGAAGGGGAAGAGGAGGAAGTAAGAGGGAGGGGAGGAAAAAGAGGGAAGAGGAAGGTTTATGGTTTCATTTCTGGTTTCTGAGCTGATTGGACAACCAGTCCAGTCCTTCATAGAGACCATCTCCACTAGTGGCACAGGTTGCCTGGATGTACCAGTTCCTGTGACGAAGAGAATGCAGTCCAAGTTTGTCTGTGATTTCTGCTGCATTCATGGCGTTGGGCAGGTCCTGAGGGAAGCAACAACAGTCATTCCCCACTCTTTTCATCACCAGCTTTAAAAGCATTACAAGAAAGTTAAGAGCTCTCAGAAGTTCTCTTTCAGAAAACCCCAGTGGATTACTTTGATATTCAAGCTATTTCCCCAACACTGACCAACTCCTCAAAGGTTTCACCACCCAATCTAAATCAACATTATGGAATATTTCATGGGGAAGTCAGACAGCTGATGCCTGGATCCAGTCATTCCCCCAGGGCTGACTCTGCTGACAATTCCAGGTCTGTTTTCCCTCAGGAGTATCCTTTCAGTGACTGCAGTTATGATTTAAGGTCAACTTTTATCACCCAGTACTACTCTGCTGAGCACAGCTTCTTTAGAGCCCACCTTTCCTACTCCTGGACATGACTTATCCTCACCCTTCCCAGCTGAGGCTGTGCCATCAGTGCAGCAAGATGTTATTCTCTCTTTACATTTCCTGGTCACATTTCAGGCCCTTGACATTTGGGGTTAAGCTGCCAAGACCTTTACAAGTAATAAAATACAGAATTGTCAGCTAACTCCGAGGCCTGGGAGAGCCCAGCTCACAGGGCACCAGGAGCACATTAAAACTCCAGAGCTTCCACCAACACCAGCAGGGCCCTCAAACACCCAAAATGGGGAATTCAGGGAGCTTCTGCCATTCCAGCATTCCTCTCTAAAGGAATTTGGGCAGGTGCTGTAACTGAGCCATGTCAACCTGAAAAATCAAACTTATTTTCACCAGAACTAAAAATCTTTTAGACAAGGCTGTTTAGAAGAATGCTCCTTTCAGATGAGGAAATTTAATCCAGGTTTTCTCCCCTCAACATACCTGAATGGCCATTTACTCTGAGTTTATTTACCATTACACTGAAAATATGCAAATCAAGGTCAAGGTCTGGGACTCACAAGGATGTTGGAAGTTTTCAAGGGTTCTGACAGACAGACAGACAGACACCTTTCTTGGGCATACCTGTTTGTTAGCAAACACTAATAAAACAGCATCTCTGAGCTCATCTTCTGCCAACATTCTCATAAGCTCTTCCCTGGCCTCGTTCACACGTTCTCTGTCATTGCTGTCAACCACAAAAATCAGACCTAGAAAGAAGCAAACAAGAATAAACATAAACTTGAAGTCTCATGTCTAGAGAGAAAGTCTGTTCTTGCTGAAAGCTGGTGAAAACTGGTGTTGGTTCACATTTGTTTTTGCAACTTGGCTACTCTTTCTTCATAACCACTTGGCATTTTCCAGGGAGCAGAACACATATGAAAAAGGTCCAAGCAGTGACAGAAGTGACAAACTCTGGGGCTGCAGAGCTTTCAGTGAAGACTCTGCTCTGAAGTGAGGGCAGAGCTGTGATGCTGACAGAAGAAAAACAGACTCCTGAACTCCCTCTGAGTCAGAAGGACAAGGAAGACTGGTTTCTGGAATTCTTCCCATCCCTCTTTGAACCTGCAGTGGCTTAAGAGAAGAGCCCAGAGCGGCACACAAACACACCCTTTTATAAAAATAAATATTTCCACTCTCCTCCAAGAAACTTGCAAAATTAACTTAGTGAAGACAAGTCCAAAAAACTCTCTCAGATTGTGGCAAGCTGGGCCTCAGCTGTGTGGAGAACACACTCACCTTGTGTGTTCTGGAAGTAGTGGCGCCAGAGTGGTCTGATCTTGTCCTGACCGCCCACGTCCCACACTGTGAAGCTGATGTTCTTGTATTCTACTGTTTCCACATTGAAACCTAAAAAGAAAAGAGATTGTGGCACAGATCTCACTGAAATATAACTGGCCTGTTGTATTTAGCAAGTCACACTCAGACTTGCATCATTAAAAGAAGTTCACTTAAAATTGGAATTTAAACCAGCGGAATCCTGCGCTGAAGCTTTTAAAGCAGACAAGAGGTGATGTCCTGCTCCCAGCATCACCCCAATCAACAAATCTCATTGCTAACTGAAAAGCTACAAAAACAACCTAAAAAAACCCCCAGCCTCCCCTGGGTTCCAGGAACAGCAAATCCCAATACTTTCCAATGAAAAAGAGGAAAACCCTCTGCTACTCAATCTGATTGACATGATGCCACAGCAGCCTGGGGGACAAACTGCCTTTCTGTGGCCCACAAGTGACTGATGAGAGGGAGTGGAGTGAGGAAAGAGTCACAACCTCCTCCCATGGCAGAGCATTTGGCTGTGCCACCTTTAGCAACTGTTTGCTCTGACAAACAAGTCATTAAATCAGCTGAGACCCAAATCTCAAAGCCAGCACTTAGAGAAACATAAAACTCTTACCTATAGTAGGAATAGTAGTTACTATTTCACCAAGTTTAAGTTTGTACAAAATAGTTGTCTTTCCTGCAGCATCCAGGCCAACCATTAGAATACGCATTTCTTTTTTGCCAAAAAGGCCTTTGAAGAGGTTAGCAAAAATATTTCCCATGGTTGAGATATGTTCTCACTGGCCAGTGAAGTCTGGAGGAAAAAAGATCAGAGTATCACTCAGGAGTTATTGACAGTTGTGTTCTGGCCATGACATAAAAACCACAAAAAAAAAAACCCCAAAGTAAGAGATAATGTGAATCATTTATAGACACCCCAGCCACCACTGAACATTTTCCCCTCACTGAAGCAACACAAAGATGAACAGATGTGCCAAAACTCAGTGCTCACCAAACGACAGCTTAAAGTGCTTGAAATCCTTCAAATATTCTTTCAGAGATTTTAGCGTTAATTGCTGTTCTCAAACTTTTGCTTAGAAAATTCATGCAGCTGATCACTTCAGGTACTTTGCTCCCCTTTGTTAAGGGATCATTTATCTGCAGAAAAGTTTCACCATTAAACAAACTTTTCCCAATTGACCTGCAGATAACAGATTTTTGCTGAGCACAGCAATAGCTGGTCCTTCTTTTGGGAAGGAAACTCTGAATACTGCTTGGATTTTTCTCCTACTCAGAACAGTTTCCTTCCTCTCCATCCCCGAGGAAATGGAGTGTGAACAGCACACAAACACAGAGCAGTTACCTTCATTAACAGAGGAGGGAGAGCTTCTGTAGGAAACAAATCCACAGTTAATCAAACTTAACTACGGAGAATTAAGAGCCACATTAAAAGAGCAGGTTCAGAGATGAGCGCTTCCTTCACAGCCAACACTCCTGCCTGGGTGATTAAAGTGATTAACTTATGTCAGCAGGAGCTTCCTGTTTAGGAGCTGCAGAAGCTGCTTTTGCACTCCAGCCTCAGACTCGTCCCTGTGCCCTCCCATCCCAAATTCCCCCCTCCCAAACTTACTCCTGCACAGTTTACAGGACTGAAATCCCCAGAGAACTATTGCTGTGCTCATACAAGCACGAGAAAGCAGCCTGGAAGCTTCACAGGAGCGTTCCAGGGTGACAGGGACAATTCACACCCTCCTGATGCTGCCTCTAGAAGCTCTCAGATGTCAGTTTAACAAGAGATAGAGCCCAACTGAAAATTCAAGTTTCAACCAATAGATTCAAAGCATGAGCTTCCTGTAAACCAAATCAAATTCAAAGCATAACATGAAGTTTGAATAATTTCTGAAAATATTCTCTATTTCACTATGAAGCTGTACTTGAAGCAAAACTCTCCCTAGCAAGAGACTTGACAGAATATCTATTTAAGAACAATAAAGCAAGATTTGGATTGAAAAGCACACGACACAAAAGCCTTTTCCCACTTTGTTTAGTGCTGTCCTAGTCATGTCTGAAGCCTGGCTGCCCACTCTGCCCCGGGAAAGGGCTGAGCAGCTCAGTCCTCTGCAGGAAGCTTTGCTGGATACAATTTTTACCCCAAAAGTTAAACTCTGGAACATTAACCCAATCACGTGTCTAATCACCAGGGAAGTTCAGAGTCCACGTCAATCCCCACACACCGACTCGCTGGAGCAACTCCAGTCCAAGATTCATTTATTTGACATGGCTGAAGCTTTAAAACCGAACTCCTCTACAAACCAGACAGGGGATTAAAACCAAAGGGGAGGTTTAAAAGTTCTATTATTCCACCATTTCCTTTTGTGTTTCTACAGCACCACCATGGATATTCCCCTCCCACTGGAATATATGAAGGCTGTATAAACAGGAAGGTTAATTAGGAAGCAGAGAAAACAGTTTTGCTGCAGTCCCCATTTCCAGAGCAGGAAATCTCCCATGGCAGCCCAGAGCAGAGCTCTGACGGCGCTGGAGGGCAGCGAGGCTGTAAAGCTTCCCTTTGTCTGGCTGCTCAGGCCACCTCTATCTCCTGCTCCATCTGCAAAGCAGCAGTCAGGCCTGAACCGTGACCTTTTACCAGCTTTACAACAACTTTTGCAGCAAGAGAACCTTAGAAGCCTGCACAAAGAATGCCTTTCTTTGGTTTGCACACGTTTAAAAGCACAATAGGTTCTCAAATGCTTGAAGAGATCACAGCCATTAGCTAAAAGAGCAAAATCCTTTCATTTACATCCACACATCTTTCCACACAGCGGAGAAGTGCAGGCTGCTGAAGGAGTTGCTGGTACTTGGCACGAAGAGCAGTGAATCCCGTTAGATCCTTGTTTTCCTGGCAGCTATTTCCAGGTCAAGCCTGCCCTTCACCATTGAAGCTGCTTTTATAGCACCCATCCTCCCTATTTTTACTTTTAGTGAAGAATAAGAGGTTAAGATCCATTTAAGCACTTGGTTTCCGTTTCTCTCTTGTTCTCTTCCACATCCCTCCTATCCAAACCGATCCTGTAACTTTATTTGGTACTTCAGGGTAGGTGGCATTATGAAAAGTCACATTTATTTTTATAGGCAGCACAGTATAGTTTACAACCCACTCCTGCAAGAAAAGTGCGTTTACAAGTTGACTAAAAAGTAGCTGAATCCTTGCTGTCTAAAAGAAAAAAAAAAAACCAAAAACCCCAAGAGAATTCCACCTGCAGAACTCCCACAAACTGTTTTGGTTCCCATCAGGGTTTTGTTGGATGGGGCTGGGGCAGGGTCCCTGTCCTCCCCACGGGTGGGACCATCCCCTGAGCAGGAATTATTCCCATTTTTCTCCTCCCACAGGGAAGGAACTCATGGTTTGTATGCACACTGCTCTCCCTGCGCTGCCACAGGAGCTGCTGCCCGGCCTCTGCTAATCCAGCTCAGCTGAGGGATCACGAGACTGCTCCCAGCCCATTCCCAGCTTTCATTCCCAGCCCATTGCTTGCACCACGAGAACGTGCACACTTTGAAAAGGTTTCAATTTCTTCGTATATTAAGTTAAGCAAAAAAAAAACCTGTTATTTTTCAGGCATCATCACCCCTTGCAATGTATATCCTGCCTCACCAATATCTGACCTGCATTCCTCACTGAAGTTTAACTTCTTCCTTCCCCCCACCCAAATGTTGTCAGTAATTGCTACACCAAATGTTTTAGGAGCTCAAGGTGGATAAAATTCCTAAAAACATAAAAGACTACGGCTTGTGAGCTGCTTGTAGTGCTTGAGCACATCTTCAAAAGAGGGATCCATCAGGCTAAGTGGGAAGATTTGAGTATGAAAGGGAGCGATTGGAATAAACAGCACAGACTATTTTCACAGAGCTCGCTGTGGGTTTTCCCTCAGCACAACTCCAGCTTCTGGAAATGGTAACTCGGCACCCCTGAGCAGCAGTGAAGTGTCCGTCTGTCTGTCTGTCCGTGCCCAAGGAAGCCCCACAGCACTTTAACACACTGCTCTCCACCTGAGCAGCGCCACGAACCCGTCAGGCAGGTTCGGCTAAGATGCAACGTGCCATCGGTAAACAGCAGCGCCGACTTTCAATGGGGAAGTTAAAGTTTCGTTTCATGAAACAAAAGCATTTTCAGCCGCCTGTTTTCTAGTAAGTGATACATTCAGATAAGGCTTTAGGAGAACAGGCAGCCTTTTGCAGAAAGGCTCCGAGTGAGGAGTTAAAAATGAATGAGTGTCTGCAACAGCAGCAGCCCGGCGGTTGTTAAAGTGATACGGCCCATGAGGAAGAAGCAGAATGTGCTTTTATTAATTGTAGGTGGTTAGAAGAAGAGCTCTGAGGAATATCAGCATTAAAACACTCAATCATCCTGCAGCATTTTATAGTCAAACGTACATTAATGCATTTAAATGTTATTTCATTCAGGCTGCTTATCATGAGAAGTCCAATTCTGCAGCTTGACCTCCAAACTCGGGTTTGAGAACTCCAGGGATTTATGGCCAGAGAACCCCAGGGATTTATGGTGTCTTGGTTTAGGGTAAATTTGGGAGGAAACCTCTGAAGGGGGTTCCTCTGGAAAGCAAACCCTAACAGCCCCTCCCCCCAGCTGTCCAGGAAAAAAACTTCTTCAGAGAAAAAGTGGAAAAAAACTATTAAAGACTTCGCTCTTCTTTCCCTGGTTCACACTCAGAATCAGTCTTAAAGGTACAGAACCCAATATACAGCACAAACAGAAGGGACGATTGGGGATACAAGCAGCAAAAAGTCACCCTAGGACATATGGCCACAGAGCCCCGGGGACTGATGGCCACAGAGCCCCGGGGACTGATGGCCACAGAGCCCCGGGGACTGATGGCCAGAAGGGTGTGAGGCCACTAAAGAGAGCATAATCCACTGAAATTCCCACACAACCTCAGCTTTCCACCTCTGGAAAAGTTCTTTTTGACCACACAGAGATTAAACTTCCCTGAGACAGGAATTGTGTCTCATTTAGGTTTACACCATTTCTTTAAACACTTCAGGAACAAAATGAGAGGCCAAGGCAGAGGATGCCACATGCAGTGTTTAGTCAAACTATCCTGCAGTAGAGAAATCCATTTATTTCACTTCTATGGACCAGCACTTACCACATTAAGGCTCAAAATAAAGCTCCAAACTTTACAGCTGTTAAAATCAAGCTTGCTGGGCCTGTGATTTTGGCAATCTGAAAATCCCAGCAGCCATGAATATGGCAGGGGTTTGATACCAGAGCAGCTTGAACCTTAAAATTACGTGTCAAAGCACCCTTCCAACCCAAACCCTTCTAGGATTTTATGGTTCTGTGATAAGATCAGTCAGGGAAAGTTCAAGCCTCTGTCCCTGCCCTGCACAGCAGGCTGGGCTAGAGGCACACAGGGCTTTTATTGTGGCCCTGGGATGTTCCCATCCTGTTTTAAAGGGAGATGAACACGGCCCCACTACCTGCGACACGCTGAGCTACACAGCCACAATCAAACATTCAAATAATGTTTGCTTTAATGCAAACATTAAAGCCCAGGTGAAACCCCCAAGAGCTGCAGGTTTACCAAAAAGCTGCTTCCTGCACCTTGCTGGGGCACCTTGGCAAGTAAAACTGGCCTGTTTACAAAGGCAATGGATTCACTACCAAAATTCCATCTCCATTTGAAGGAAAATCTACTCGACATTGGCCTAAGCTTTAACGCAGTGTCTAAAGCAATTAGAAAAGCCTCAAATCCATAATTCATAACCTGGTGTTAACATACAGGTTCTATCAGGCACAGGGGAACAAAAATGGATCAATTTGTTATTTATCAGAAATATTGATTTGAAATTCAGCCAGTTATCACTAGTTAGCCTGGACCATTCTTTCTCATTTATAGCATTCTAGAAGGTTTTAAATTAAATTATCAAGATAAGCAAATATTCACACAAGAGATCACCAAGCCAAAGTGCAAATAAGAGGTGAGAAAGCATTTTTTTAAAAAAAATCCATGCAACCCAAACAGCTGTTACTGGTGTAACATGCAAGAACAACTGGCAAATAATTTAAAGTGCAAATCCAACCCTACAGCTTGTTCTTAACAATATAAAGTGTGATTTAAAGGAGAATGTGAGAAGAGATCCAACGAGAATAGAACACTGCTAAAATTCAGGATTAATCTCCAGCCCCAGTGTTTCACACCCCCACTCAGCAGGGAACAGTACTGATGTGTTCTCTTGAACTTGAAATCATTTCTTTACAGATTAAAGTGTTCTGTTACAGCAAATTTTGGAAACACCTCTTCATATATAGCCAGGGTGGCCCAATACACTATTCCAGTAGAGTTACATTCAATTATTTTTAGAAACTGTTTACTGGCCTTCCACATCTGCTAACCTGAGAGATGAGAATTTATCAACTCAAAGCCTTTAACTTTGGGGTTTTAACACTGAAATTGAGCTCGGGTCATTTTGATTTGAGCTCCTTTAGAGCATCTCAATTAGCAGCAGGCATGGATTACATGTAAAATGGAAGAGCAGCCAACAAGCAGGCCAGGCCCTTTGTTCACCAGGTGATTCATTACCCTGCACAAACAGCACTGTAAAAAAGGCCACGGCAACAACATCTTCCCAGAGCTCTTCATTAATATTAAGCCCTAATTCCTTTAGAATTTTGTGGGGATCAACACCGAGCACTGCAAGCATTCCCCACCCCATTTTCACACCGGGAATGTTCCTGCCAAGCTGGGGATGGAAAAGGTGTCCTGGAGGATCATAACCTGCTTATCTGAAGGAAAAGGCAGCAGCACTGAAATCAAAGTTAAAGGTACAAAACCGCTGGCATTTAAATGGATCTGTTTGATTTGGCCACCAAAGGCTTGCAGGGCTCAGTCACAAGGGCTCCAAAAGCAGCGTGCATGTGCAAGGCACGTGGAGGACGAGCCAAGCATCTGCTGAAAGGAAATCTCCTTCTCCAGCATCTTTGTTTGACCCAAGGAGGTTGAACACCCTGCTGTGCACACACCCTGCCCAGACAGGACATTTCCCACATGCTGGAACGTTCTCTTGAGAGCTCTGGGCTTGGAGTGGCAGAAAACAGAAAATAGTTTCACTTACAAGATCAAAAGAAGGACAAAAGAGGGAAAATTTCCTTTGGGGTCATGACTATTTCTCAGGCATGAGAACATCTCACTCCTAAAATAACAGCCAGAAGAAAGAGTCAGTGTCAAAGCTTTGGGTTGCTTGACTTGATACTCAAACCCCAAATCAGAATTATTCCCTTATTCTCACCTTCAAGCATGGAAAGCAAACTGCTGCTATTCTACAACAAAATCTCTAACTATTTTAAAGATTTATACATTATCATAACTCCAGAGCACACAAACCAACCCTGAGGAGAAACAGGTCTGAAAAATCTCTTCTTTAAAGCACTGGCTGAGGGGTGAAAAGCACAGAGGGAGCTGCATCCATGCCCTCCCTGCTCAGGAAATGTTGTGGTGCCAAAAAAGCAGCTGTGAACCCCAAGAATGGCCCATGACTTTCTGCTCTCCAGTTCAGCACCCACTGGGCCATTCTTGGGGTTCACAGCTGCTTTTTTGTAAGAACTGGGGGGTGCAAAGAAATTATTTTTAAATAAGCAATACAGTTGGGGTGGGTTTTTTTTTTTTTTTTGTTTTTGGTTTTGAGGCTGAATTGTTCCTGAGTTCAAAATCCTCAATTTTAAGCCAAATATCCTGTTATTCATTCCCAGGAACTGGGCACTAAGTCAACATTTACACTCCTAGTAGAAATGGCAAGAACTCACAGGAGAGCTCCATCCAGCAATGAAATTGCCTTTTGGGTTAGGGGAAATGTCAAGGCAGAGCCTCTGAGTTGTGAGGGAGCAGAGCAGTGAGTTTAATCAGAACTGAAACATCAGCAGAAGCTCCACCACAGCCCCTCAGACGTTAAAAATAAGGAATAAAATCGGATACTGGCAAGCAGAACGAAAAAAAAATGCTGAATTACACAAAAAAACAAACCCCAGCTGCTGTAGTAGGAAGCTGAGTCTGAACTTCTTTACTCATCAGTTAAAGAAAGGGAATGGCTGAGGATGGTGTCAGCTCTAACACAAGCTCTGCAGCATTCCAGGAGCAGAACTTCCAAGAGATTTCTAAAAAAAGAATCAGAACTATTCCTTTTCAGATAAAGTTAGCTCAAGTTCACCAAATTTATCCAAGCTGGATGCTTGGGGAGGCTGCTGAAATCTCTAAGAATTCTTGCTTGAAAGCCCATCTTTAAAAAGAAGAGGTTGTTTTAGAAATAAAAGCCTCTGGGATGTGTAAAGGTGGTTCTTTAAAGTTCACCACTGCCATTTCAGCTGGAAGCCCGGGTTTTGAGCTTTTCCTCCTTCCACCAATGGCTTGGCTGATAATTATCTGCACAAATGCTCCTGCTGGAAGCAGCTGGAGCCCAGCAGACTTTGGTGAATTCCCAGGAGCAGAATCCAGCCCCTACTCCCACACACAGCTTGGTTTGCCTTGAAAAGCTGTGCCTGGTGCTCCCCCAGCTTGGTCAGCATGACTAACACTCGCAGGGAACTGCTGCACAGCTCCTGCCACATTCCAACTATTTCACAACCTAGGAAACGTTCAGAGAAACCAATCTGAGCTCCTCAGACCATTCACACCCAGGGCTTTTAAACAGGATTTACAGCAGAGCTGTTCTGAGGGGAGGCCTCAAGCTCGGCTCGAGTCCCTTTCTCTCCTGATGCTCCACCACAGGAAGCACCACCAAACTTGGCAAAGCTTTGAGAGTTTGAGTTGTGGAGGTTCAATCGGGGTGAGTTTCCTCAGCCTTTCACCCAGTGCAATTATTCCAGGAGGGAAAGCAGCCCAACAGGGCTCTCCAGCACTGCAGACAATGTTTGCAGCAAGAAAAAATCAGTGGCATCAAACCAACCCCAAAACCTTTCCTTTCAGAGGATCCCTTTATCTCTAAGGCTCCTATTTTATTCCATTATAAACTCCACGAATAAAAGCAAAATAGCAATCCTCCGCTTCAGCCACACTTCCTTTTTTTTTTTTTTTTTTTCCTCTCAGAAGCGCTCCAAATCAGCAGCAAAAATAGCAATAAAGATATTGCTGAATGACCTTGGAAAAATCCACTTTGCCTGGGTTTCTCTGCCTGGAAAATAAGGTTAATGGAATACCCTGCAAAGGGGTGCTGCAAGCCTCGCAAGACAAAGCTCCAAGTATCAAATAAATATTTGGATTTTTATTTATTGACAAAGCTACAATTTCAACACCAGCCCCCTGGTCACGACTCTTAATCAACCTGTGGAATTTGCTTTGGCAGGAGCAGAGCGGCAAAGCCACAAGGTCAATGTCAAACACGACAACGTTTGGGGCAGTTTTATGGCCAGGCAGAGTTTTGGTCTCGCTCTGCTGAGGCAGAGCTGGGCTATCACTTCATCACCCCGAGGTTTATCAGCCCCAGAGTATCACGTTCACCTCTCCCAGAGGCAGGATGGAGTATTTTCAGACAGAATATAATATCCTCCCACCGGGAGCTGCTCCGCCAAGGAAAGCTGATCTCCCACACCACCAAACCCAAGCCGATGGATGGCAAACAAGAGTTGTTTGCTCCTGGATAAAGCTCAACTCCTCAGCCCAGCAAAAAAATACCAACTCAGCAGCCCAGGGGCTTACGGAGAAACAACCTCTGCCCCACGAGCTTCATCCCGGCCTCGCTTCCCCCACCAGACGAGGCTTTTCGGGGGGAGGGAGAAGGAGGAAATGCCTCTCCTTCCTCGGAGCCGTCCACGGGCGGGGCAGAGGCCGGAATGAGCGAGTTTGGGGAAGGGAGGACAAACCCATCCCGGCTAATCCCATCGCTAGAGGGAGCGGAGCGGGGCCTTGTGCAGCTGCTGGCGAGCTGCAGCGATTCCTCCTTCCCACCCCTGCCTAGCCCACCCCATCCCACCCACGAGCGGGGAAGCGAAAGGCCCGACCCCCCCCCCCCGCCCCAAAGATGTGGAGGGGGGGACGGATGGGGCAGCGCCGCTCCCGGAGGCCTCTGCTTCTGCGGGGGAAAAGGAATGAGTAGGGATAAGATGGAGTGAAAAGGAATTCAAAGGAATCAGAAGGGAAGAGGAGGTAAGAACAGCCCGGCCGCGCTTCCTCAGCGCCAAGGCCGCGGGATGCGGGCGGGCGCGCGGCGCGGCGGGCCGGCTGGGAGAAGAGGCTCGAAAGGAGGGAAGAAGAAGGTGTCGGCAAACGCACCGGCGTCGTCGGGAGCCGCGGGCCGTGGGTCTGGCTGCGCTCGGAGGGTCCCGCTCGGAGCCCGCTCGCCCCGGCCGCGATCCGCCCTGGAGCACAAGATGGCGGCGCGATGCGGCCACGTCAGTGCCCGCCCCGCGCGAGGCACCACGGGGAGGCGAGGAGGGCGCGGGGGGCGTGGCCTGCGCGGGGGGCGTGGCCACGGCGGGCTGCCGCAGGGTTGGGGCGTGGGGGGGCGTGGCGTAGAGACGCAGTGGGCGTGGCTACAGCGTGAGTGACAGCTCTGGTGTAACGGGGGCGTGGCCACGGCGGGAGAAGCCGCGCGGGGGCGTGGCCTGTGCGATGGCCACGCCCACTGGGCAGCGCTAGGGCGGGGCGCGGCGCGCGCGGGGTCTGGATCCCCCGGGATTGCGGGAACGGAAAGGGAATGGAGCTCGTGGGGACCGTGCCTGCCCGTCCTGCACAGCTCCCCCTTCACTGCGCTGTGTCCTCCCCTTCCCCTGCATCATTCCCTACCCCTGGAGCGTTCCTTCACCTCTGCACCGTTCCTTCCCTCCTCCCTGCCCCTTCCCTGTTCCCTGCGCTGTTCCCCTTCTCTGCAGCATTCCTTCACCTTCTCTGCACCAATCCTTCCCTCTTCCCTGCGCTGTTCCCCGCTTCCCTTCATCGTTCCCCTTCCCCTGCATCATTCCCCTACCCCTGGAGCGTTCCTTCACCTCTACACCGTTCCTTCCCTGTTCCCTGCCCCGTTCTCCTTCCCCTGCAGCGTTCCTCCACCTTCTCTGCACCAATCCTTCCCTCTTCCCTGCGCTGCTCCCCGCTTCCCTTCATCGTTCCCCGTCCTCTACATCATTCCCCTTTCCCTGCGTCGTTCCCTCATCTTCTCTGCACCAATTCTTGCCGTTTCCCTGCACCATTCTCCCTTTTTCCTGCACCATTCCCAAAGCAGCCAGCGATCTGCTCTGAGCACTCACACCCTGGATGCTGCTCCAGCCTCTCTGTGCCTCAGTTTCCCCATACAGGAAAAATTCCTTTAATATTTTTTACCTAGGCAATTAATTTTCATTATTTAAACCTATATTTACCTTACACAGGATAAGGGGAACAGGTCAGCACAGCAGTAACTCCACGTGGAAAGTGAATAATTCACATGGTTCCAAAGCTCAAGAGGTCGGTGTAGAAACAACTGTGCACAATAAATTTGGGCTTATCTCCTTTCTGGTTTGGGTTAACTTTGAGATAAATCCAGGTCATGTGCTGTCCCAGGCTAAATACTAAATACTCCCTTTGTTAAAGACAGGATGAGAAGTTTTGAAACACAGCAGGAAGCCACCAAAACTGCTTATTTTCAGATTTTCCCCCCGATGCTCATAGGAAATGAAGACCTCGAAGACCTCCATCCCCTGTCAAATGGAGCTGAAATCACCCAGCATTACTCAGAGAAGGCAGACAGGCAGATGGGCGTGAGCCCAAAAGCTTCTTTTCCTAAAAAAATTGGGTCACACGCAAGAGAGATGGCAGCAACGGGGCTGAGAAGTGCCAGGAGGGAGCCTGGGCAGGAGGAAAGATCATCCCTGTGCTTCTTCCAGGGAGGCGCTACCCCTATGCAGAGCAGGTATAAACTAGTATTTTTATTTTCCTAAAGAAAGTGCCTAAATTGCATTAAATCTCCCCAGACAGTCACTCAGCAGCACCGATGGGCTGAAAAAGTGATGGCAAAGACACGCTGAGAAATCAAATTAATCCCGTTTTCCTGCACTGTGGAAGCTGACCTGGCTGAAATGGGGGGTTTCAGGAAGAGGAAAACTGTTCCAGGGGACAGATTGTTGCCCACCTCGATGCCCAGGCACGGACAGCTACCACTGGGATCACAGATGTCCCTGTCCCTTTGGTGCAGCCCTGGCTTTGTGAGCTTTGGGACACAGCAGCCTCCAGGACCTGGTTTAAGAGAGACCGAGCTGAACCAAAAATACCAAGTGAGCTGAACCAAAAATACCAAGTGAGATTTGAGGAGAAAAAGGAGATTTTGCACTCGCTCAGGGCTTCTGGGGAGTGTCTGCCTCTGTCCTTGCTGGATATTTTGGGTGAGCCCTGGGGCAGGAGCTGAGCTGGGAGGCTCTGTGTGTCCGTGATAGGAGGAAGCTGCTTCCAAATCGACAGCAAAACCTCGTTAAGGAAATTCTCCCCATCCCCAAATCCCCTCCTGGCCTCAGCTGAGCTGAGCAGCCCTTGTTTCACAGCCCTGTCTCCATGCCCGGGCGATGAACCAGATCAGGGCTGCTCTGAGTTAAAAATAACCCTTCTCTCCTTTTCTTTTTTTTTTTTTTTTTTTTTTTTCTTTCTTTATTTTTAACCCAGAGCAACTCCCCATTTTAGCTCGCTCAGGGGAGAAGCAGCTCAACCCCACCACCCCATCAGGGTGAAAATCCAGCTGGTGGAGGTGCAGAGCAAGGCAGAGGAGGTTATTTCATTACTATGCTCCAGGACACATCACCACTGAGGTCTGATTTCATTATTATCACCCTGTGGAGACCCGAGTGGACACTGAGCTCGAGGTCCATCTGATTCATTGCTGTGATGCAGCTGGAACCCTTTGCCCTGTGACTCACAGCACTCGTGGAAGGAAGAAAAAGAGGCCTCAGTTTCTGTTTCAGCTGAGGGAGCAGAAGTGCCCCTTGCTTTCTCCACACTAAGAAAAATCCGTGTGGGAGAAGGACAAAACAGAAAGGGATCCCTCAGGGCAGCTCAGCTCATTTTCTTTTAGTGCTCCCAGGGTTCCAGAAAACCCTTTTGGCTTTTCTTGGATGGCCCCTTTGGAGTTGGAGAGTTTTTCCTCCCCGCTGGGAGCCTCTGATGACAAATCTGCAGCTGAACTACACCCTGTTCTTGCTGCCCTTTCAGGGAAAAGAAATAATAATAAAAAAAAAAGTGTTTGTGCAAGGTGATTTCTGAGGTTATAAAGATATCACCCAGAGTCAAAAAGCGCTTCCCAAGCTGTGCTTTTCCTTCTGCATCTGCCCCGAGGCAAAAATACCACAGGCTGGATTTGCTCTTGCTTCAGGGTCCCCCAAAATAATCTTTTCTCCTAAATGTGGGCAAGTTGTCTTTATTGAGAAGATTCTTGATGAGAATGTTTGGTATAATGGGGTGGTGGAGATCCCTGAGCAGGTGGCAGCGATGCCCAACCATTAAATCCCTCCTGGTGGTGATGGAAATGTGACTTTGGGGTGTTTTAGGGTGTTTTGGGGTGGGCACCCATCCTAAAAGGATGGGAGGGGCTGAAGGACACCAGGGCTCATCACTGCTCCATTTTCTGCTGCCCTGGAGCTCCTGGTTGCTGTCAGGTTGAGGATTTCTCACCTCTGAGTCTCTCACCTTGAGGTGAGAATTGCAATTACTCACAGGAGCTGAGAAATTTCACCATCCTCCAGCAGTTTGCTATGCTGCCTACCAAAAATAGCGATGATTCCTGGGATTTGTGGTCCCAGGGTCACCTCTAGATGGGCTTGGGCTGTTGGAAAGATGACAGATCTAATGTTGCTGCTCACATTTCACCATCTTGGAAGAAAAAGGAAAGCGGAAAGAGAAGAAATGCAAGAAAAACTCTACATGGCTGCCTGGATAGGCAGAAAAATCAGAATATTTGCAGCCAGAGCTGTTATTTTGCCATGGTTTCTGCTCTCAGAGCTGATTTATGTGGCAGAAGGATCCACTCAGCTGGAGCACCTTTGAGAGCCCCTCAGCTGTGGCACTGAGGGAGCTGATCAGCTCTGCATTCCCAACATGGAAACCCCAGGGATGTTGGGAAAATTGCCTCAGCTCTCTCTACCTCATTTTTTTCCCCTCCTTCATTTGGAAGCAGCTGCACTTCATGGCTCAGTGGCGTGCAGGGTAACCTGGCAGTGAGGAGATGTTTAACCTCAGCACTGCTGATTGCTGACACCTCAGGAGGAGGCTGCAGCAGCAGTGGGGTGATGCCCTGTTTGGGCAGCCTTGGTGATGCCTTTTGGCACCCAGGGAAGGGGGCTTGGGCAGGAAAAGTTGATTTTTGTGCTGTCATAGAAGCACAGAATGGATTGGGTTGGAAGGGATTTGAAATATTCCTCATTGCACCCCCTGCCATGGGCAGGGACACCTTCCACCATCCCAGGTTGCTCCAAGCCCTGTCCAGCCTGGCCTTGAACATTTCCAGGGATCCAGGGGCAGCCACAGCTGCTCTGGGAACTCTCTTCCAGGTCCTCCCCACCCTCAAGTGTCAATGGAGATAGAGAGGAGGGGTTCACTCATCCTGCTCCAGGCTTCACCTCCAGCAGGCTCCATCACCAGGGGAAATGACCACACTCAGCTGGTGGGATTCCCCCTGGGAGGACAGGCATGGATTGGCCATGTCTCCCACATCATTTTAACCCCAAACACTTAATTTAATCGGTATTTAGGTTGGAAAATGTACTCTGGCTGGATGTTTTGCCTGAAAAAAACCCCTGTGATCTGTTCAGCCTGCCAGGAAACTCAAACACCTGTGGTCAAGGAGCTGCATCTCCTCCCCAGAGCACTTCAGATGCAGAGGGATCACCATCAGCCAGAACCACAGCTGGCAGCATTTGGGGCATCTGCAGCTGTAGAAACACAGCCCTGAGCACCCATCTCCCTTTTGGACAGCCAGACCTCACCTCAAAAGGGATGATGAGATGAATTCACCAGATGCTGAGGCAAATGGCAGCAGGTCCTGAACATTCCAAGCTTGTGTTTTAGGAGTTGATGACTTGGGAAGAGAGAGACTGAAACAGAGACTGGGCAAAGCTGGAGAATAAAGCAGAGATTTATTGAAAGGCCTTTAAGGACACACCTTGGGCAGGACAAGAGCCTGGACAGGGC